>JAQQFT010000279.1:0-32673 GCA_029582265.1 Zoroaster sp. YZ-2022 | reverse complement strand
TAATATGAATGATACCGTCAATGAAAGATAAGCCAACAATCAATTTGAATCTTCAAACACCGACAAACAAAACCATACACTGTAATGATAATAATATGAATGACGAATAATAATGGAAAGATATGTCAAACAATCAATTTGAATCTCTGGCGAAACAATTGACAACAAAACTGTACACTGTACTGATAATATGAATGATACCGTCACGAAAAGATATGCCAACAATCAATCAACCCTCAACAATTGACAACAAAACTATACACCGTAATGATAATATGAATGATACTGTCAATGAAAGATATGCTAACATTCAATTTCTGATCTCTCATAAACAATTGGCAACAAAACTATACACTGTAATGATACATGAATTTATATGGTCAATGAGTATATGGTCACGTCAATAATCAATTTAGAATTTTCTAAACAATTATTAACAAAATTATACACTGTAATGATAATATTAATAACACTGTCAATGAAAGATATGCCAACAATACTGTGATATCTTGGGATTAGTTTAGAATAATGTAATCCACAAACACACCCGTCATGACCGTTCAAGTTCATTTATTCAAACTATAGAGGCTATGGCACTTCAACATACATTAGAATGACACAACTATCACATTCTCTAAATGTTACATGTACAGAATTACGAAAAATGTATTGCTGTCTATGTTACTATTATGAATTTAAAACATAGTAATACCCCAAATTGTTTGTTGTAACAACCTTCATTCTAACAATGAAGTTAATAAAGCGATGAGTGCCATTTCTCGAGTTTCTGAAAATATAAATAATCAGATGTATTTGAAGTGAATTTGTACTGTCAAAACAAGTCAACCGTCTAATTATAGCATATGAGTTGTCTTGATGTTAGGCACACCAAGTTTTTATTTTTACTTTTTTAACGTTCTATTTACATTGTTTTGCACAACCGACCAATATTATTATTTTAAACCTTCACAAATGAGAACCCAAAACAGTACCCACACGTTCGTACAATATACGATATGGTTTGGCTTGAACCCTGGTATTTAGTTTTGACAAATCCAATCTCTTAGGTGGTTGGACGTATTCCGAGTGATATCGCTTTTCTGAATACTTGTGTAGATTCGTCAAGCTTGGCAATTATCTTGTAACTCATTTTGATTGCATGAACCTTGGTCTTGAAGTGGTGAGCCCTGAAAGCTCACTGGAGATGTTTTGTTCCATGTTTATCGCCTATATTCCCATTGACATAGTCATCCGCTTTTGTTGTTGATGAATGGAACTGAGTCAACCAGAGGTTCGTGACCTCCAGGAATGACTTGCCCAGTGAGTAGTTCTGACTTTTCTTCCAGTGATGGCAACATGATGACTCACTGTGCACAAACTCGAGCACTTACCATTCCCACACAGTACTATATGCAATGAGGACCAGATTTTACCACCTACCTGGGTAACCATCAATTGGAACTGTTGCGACCACCCTAACCTTTTGGTCAACTGTCGAGTTCTTTTACTTGCCCTTGTCATGAAACCTTTGTTTTGGTTTTGTTTGTTTCACCGACCGCCAAATTTGGCTCAACAATGAAACCCTTGTCCGGAGGCTCTGGAAACAACCTGGTGAAAGGGTGTTTGACCCAGGTTGTTGTAGGTGGCTTGTGTTATCAGAAATTGCCAATTTATGGTGAACTGACAACTTTAGTTTTCTCGGATTTGGATCCAGAAATTGCTTTTATCAGAGCCTTCTCACAGTTTGCACTGCGGGCCGCCTGCTGCCCCACGAAGCAGGACAGGCAGGCACCCGAGGCGTTTTATGCCATTGTTTCAATATGCAACTTAATTCATCTGACGTGAATTGTGGACCATTGTCCGATAATTCTTCTGAAATCAGAGATGAGAATAACCTCTCAGGATGTCCAGGTGTTTTGCCCGTGGTGGTAGTCCTCATCGGACATACTTTCCACCCAATTTATGGATTATCTACGTCATCAACAGGCGCGTTTGTCCCTTCAACCTGCAAAATCGATATGTAATCTTTGCTGCACCACAAGGCATTCCAAGTTTTGAGTGGCGGTCAGGTGCCTTTTCGAACAGAGACAAGTACCAGCACCCATTTGCCATGGGTTTCACGCCCATTTTAACCTGGCCACCACAATAACTACGCTAAGCCTTTCATACGACATACGCCCGCGTTATCTATGAAGATCGTCTAATCTAGATCTAAATCTGGTGGGAATGATCACCCGGAATCCCCACAGATACAACCTTTGTTCACTGACACCATTATTTCATTGAACAGCCATGGTTTCTGCTGTTTCATCTTGAACACAATCCCGGCCATCCGGTAGTTACATACCATACACCGATAAACACAGGATCTTTTCCGTGTTTCTGATGTCATTTGCTGTCACCGGTAATTGTCTGCTATAAGAGAAAATTTAATTTCTACTTGTGACTTACCCGCTAGTATCCTGATAATGCGTCCGCATTCTACGATTCATTGAGCGTTTATATGCAATGTCATATGGCTAGGGCAGATAAATAATCGCCCATCTTTTGCATTCGTGTTGCAGCCATGTTGGTATAGGTGACTGTACTGAAAATGAGAATGCGGCTATGGTCCGTAACGTGAATTCTGCATACAGATATTCAGAAACTTTTTCACACCAAATATCATGCCAATGCTTCCGCTCAATTTGCGCGTGTTTCACCAGGCGACAAAGTACGTGAGGCAAATGTACAGGTCGTTGTTCTTTCCCCATCTGG
Organism: Zoroaster sp. YZ-2022; assembly: GCA_029582265.1. Taxonomy (NCBI): domain Eukaryota; kingdom Metazoa; phylum Echinodermata; class Asteroidea; order Forcipulatida; family Zoroasteridae; genus Zoroaster; species Zoroaster sp. YZ-2022. Next base: position 29,916 of record JAQQFT010000279.1, on the reverse strand, counting down.
ACATGGGAAATCACAGCACTTCACCCCATAGGTTGAAGCATCGCATGCCAAGCGAAGTTCTTTGGTTGACATCACAATGGACTAACCATGTACTTCCATCAACCTAAATTTACTGTTTGAGTTATGTCTCGCAGGCTTGGGACTGATTCCACTTCACATCCTTGCGCAAGAGCCGTTTTAAAGGATGCAACAGTGTGACACATTTGGAATAAATTTTCCATAGTAATTTAAGAGTCTGTGATAAGACCTGAGCCCGCAAATGTCATTCTCGGACTTGCTCGCTCGATCGCGTCCAGCTAGCCAGGATGGATAATTCTTCAGCATCCCACATGATCAAATATTCTACTGAAGGCTTACCATCTACATTTGGCGAAGTTTTGATTCCGCACATTGGTACTTTTCAAACGCATTAGGACCTCATCCAGAATTTGTTTGTGCTGTTTGTTAAGTAGAGATGAGAATGTCATCAGCAACACACCACCTTCTATGCCCCATCTGATCCATAACACCTGAAAAATCCCTGGAGCCGAAGACATCTAAAGTTAATTCAACCGAAAAGTCCCGCGTGGCTTACGGTCAAATACTTCAATCTGCATCTAACTCCTGTTGTTGGTATGCATGGAGACTACGAAAATATTTTCCCCTTCAAGAGTGGCAAACAAATTTTTCTGCGTTTGGCAAAAGCATATTGTGTGTCATCTAATACTTTTATTGATTGACACCATAGTCCACAATACAAGCGCAAAAGTCCATCTGGCTTTGGTACCGGCATGAGCGGTGATGCCCAGTCACCGTGTTCAACCTTTTACGATTCCCATCCTGAAGGTGCTTTTTAGTTCTGCTCAATTTTCCCCTGAGCGCGGGCGGTACAGGGCGTGTTTCCAGTAAAATACTGGCTTGTATTTTCATGATATGGCTTTAACCAGCACTGGGCCCACCTTTCACTGAAAACTGATCCATACTTTGATTTCAAACCCGAAACCCCTCTGTGGACCCGTTCAAGACAGTCCTTCATCTGCTGCTTTCTGTGCAGGTACTGAACCTTGAAGATATTCTCACAACGAATTCCTCATCTTGGCCAACCAATCTCGACCAATCACGAAGGTTTGTTCCAGGCACCAGCATACAAAATGGCGTATGTGTCTGGTTGTCACACCGACTGGTACAGTAAAAAGCCCCCAATGCTGACGCTTGTTTCTCCAATGTGTTCTCAACTGTGATGATCTAGCGCTGCGAAGAAGATAACTGGTTGTGATACAGTATCAGAAACGATAGAAACCGGTTAACAGTGTCCAATTCCATTTCTACCGAGACCCTGCAAATTCATAAGTAGAACCCTGTTTGTGGTGAACGCAACGAGCTACTGGTAAACACAGCAGTCGTCGCTGATTCTCAGAATCTTTTGCATCATTTGCTCACAGATTTCTTGTCGGCCCTTTGTTTCCGCTTTTGACTTTTTCCGGTACTTTGGCACACATGTCCCACCTGGTAGAAATAGCAGGTTGCACCTTAAATGGACATCCCTTAGGCGAGTGTGACCTAAAACATCGACAATGATGAACTTGAAGAACTTTCTTTACTGGTTTTGATTTTGATGTATCTGCTTCCGTGCAGTAGATTTCTTTCGCTCTCGTACTGTAAATCTTAAAGACCCTTTCACGCTGGCACTGGCCTCTTGGGAATGTGTACCATTGTGCGGTTGAAATTTCTTGCTTGTTTTGTGGCTATTTCTGTTGATCGCTTGTTAAACCGCTTTATCCAAGGTCGATTTTTTCTCAGCCAGTAGCCTTTCGTGTAGTCTGGGTACTGATCAACCCAGCAGACCACCATCTCTCAAAGCATCATTCAGAATGTTAAACCAAGATGTCTCGGCTAAGTGCTTGAGTTCCACCACGGCGAAGACACAGATTCCCTTGCTTCTGTTCTTTATGAAACTTCGAAACGTTCAGTCATCACTAAGGGTTGAGGTAACGTTCTTTCAGCAATGACCCTCAGTCTGCCAGAGATTTGTCATTAACCCTTGCTGGTGAAACCATATTTCGTGTTATTAGGACTTTTGCTCCTATAACTGTCAAAATACACTACAGCTCACGTCCGAGACGGCATTGGCGATGAAGAACTGTTCCATGCGTTCCATGTAGCAAGTAATGTCTCCTTGCCTTCTTTTCGTTAAACTCTGACGGTCCAATGATCATGCCATTGTGTTCTGAATCCTCAGCGGAACTTTTGACCATACAAAAGAAAACCTAATATCCCATCCTCGTCGCCACCAGGATATCTTGGATTGTAAGCCAGAATAACGGTTCAAGGAAAATGGCCACCTGTTATGCAACCAAGCCGAAGTCATTACTTATTCAAACCATAGATGGGCACTCAACACATGGCAATGGACAACCATCAAATACATAAGGAAGCTTTTTACGACAGACCAATCACAGTCCAAAAGGCTACCTCCCAAGAGGGCGTGATCCAAGGTGGCTGAAAAGTGAACTGCCGGCAGTGCCGAGTTAGTATTTTAGAGAAGGATGAATGAGACTGATCTCTTTGCCTGCTACCTCCAAATTGATCCGCTTATTTGGGCCCCCCAAAAATGGTTACTTATTCACAAACTGCACATTATTATTGAGAATAGTGCAGTGTAGAGGCATCATTTCACAGAAGTTTGATAAGGTAAGAATTTTAGTTCAATAAAAATATAATTTGTCACCGCTAAAAAGGATAGCTTTTCGAAAGCGAATATCAAAGGAATATTTACATCAAGCTTTATATAAAACTTCCCGATTTTCTTTTCTTAAGATACCAATAGTTTACAAATAATGTAATGATGGGTTAACTGGAGCCAGAGAATCTAGGCTGTATGGTACAGAAATTACACTCATCCACAGAGTCGGCTTGTAATATTATATGAGAGGTCAATTCTTCCTGAGAATACCATGAATTTTAAGCGTTTTTGCTCGGTATTACAAGCTTTTAACGAGACATTTCATCCACAGCACATTGGTCATCAAACGTTATGAAATTAATAAATAAGTCTTTGATTGCGTGGCCACCTGTAGGTTTCTGTTAGCGTGGTCAGCCGCCTAGGCCACATCTGATTTTAACACTTAAAACGCGGAATAATTAATTACTCAAGAAGTTCACCATGACGAAATTTATTTCATCAGCCTGCATGGTTCAATCCTGGCATACTGCAAGCACACGCCCTGTAGCAAGACTATAACCCAAACCCCAAGTTAATATTCATATCAGGGCATGATCCTGAGCGTTAGTTTGGACAACTTGAAGGCTTCGGAAAATAACACCCACTGATGTTTGGCATTATTACGCTCTTGCTGCACAAATGTCAGCAACTCTAGTCTACTAGCAGCCATCTTTAACTAGAGACTGATTCCGCCACCGGTTGAAAGTCTGCTAACGTGACGATATCGTCTCATCAAAATTCAAAGAAAATATTAGATTGAGAATTGTAGCCAGTACTGTTTACCGCAAACAATTTAAATGCTATGTGTCAACTAATAAAAAACATCATATGACTGTTTGACGATTGCTGGATGTGCCCAAAAGATCGGATATATTACATGCAGTACACTCAAAGATAAAACAGCAACATAAACAACTATTAGGCATTTTGTAGGTTGGTCATAAATATACTTAAATGATATAAGAATAAACACAGTCGCCTAGACTTCTTAGAAAAGCATTTTATTTGGTTTCAGGCTGAACTTAAAGCAACATTTAAGGTCAGTTTCTTTGAGAAGCATCGCATTACATTGACATCAAACATGATGTGTATTACGGAATATTGCTGGACCAGTCAGAAAAAAAATAGATAGACTTGTAAAAGGATCTTTTCAACACGCTATTTACAAAAAATAATGATGATTCAACACTGGTTAAACCATTCTAGTATGGAAGACGAATGAAAGTGAGTTGCCCATAAGTTCAACTTGAGAACTAACAGAGCAGACCACTGAAACAATCAACGTTATCAAATTTATCGGCGTCAAACCGAGAAGTTACAACAGGAAGATTATTTGTACGAAGCACCAACATGCGCGGAGCGCCCATGCCCTGAACTGAGAAGGCAACAGAGTGATCAATTTAGGTACGAAGACCAATTAAAATGAGCTGCCCATGCCCAACTGAGAAGTTGAAGGAACAGAGCGACCAACGGTACGTGAAGACCACCAAAAAGAGTTGCCTGTCCAACTGCAGTTTAACAGAGGATCAATTTGTACGAAGACCATTCAGCGGAGTTACCATCCAACTGGAGAAGTTACAACAGAGTGATCAAACGTGAAGACCAATTCAAAGTGAGCTGGCGTTCAACTGAGGTTACAACAGGAGTGATCAATTTGTACGGGAAGACCAATCTAAAGTGAGCGTCGAAGTGTCTAAACTGGAGAAGTTACAACAGGAAAGTGAATCAGACGTGGAAGACCAATTAAAAGTGAGTTGTTTGTCCAACTGATAAATTACAACAGAGTGAAATGATGAAATGATTTAATGAACAATATTAGAACAGAATTTAGTATACCAGAACCAAATATACGAGATTACGAGCTGAGCAACTTGGAGTAATAATGATAGAGGTCATCCGAAACAAAAAAAACAAGTATTGAACAATTTAACCAGTTTACTGCTTTGGTATGAAACTTCTTACCCCTGATATTATTTAACACAATCTGAATTCAGATTCATAAAAGATAGCTAGAACTAAAAACAAACCTAAGAGAAATGGAAGTTGAATTGGCTGGATACTTATCGTGCCTACATTTCGTACCAACCAACCGTTAGGAAATCATTTTTTCCCACCTCAGTCTTTAGAAACGAGGTAGACCAGGAAACGAGGCGCATTGAACGCTTATTCTTCAACATTACAACACCGACGAATTATTCAGGATCATGGTGTTTTGCAGCCACTCTGAGTTCATGTTCATCAGGACCGATATTGAAATTCAACATTTGAACCGAACCGCTTTGTATGTCGGCAACAAATTTACGCTATTGCTATATCTAAGTTCCCATGACAGGAAATGAATTTATCGTAATCATCTCAATTTATTAATGCAACCAACCAATACTCAATGTTAATTCCTATCTATTCAGCAATCTAGTCATATTATGTCGAATGAAACCATTAAATCTGAATTTTAATGAGATGTCAAAGTAGGAAAATACCCTATATCTTAATTACAAATTGAAGCACTTGCAGCAGGGGTGGACTTCACAATTTACTTAGCCAAGGGTGAATGGGGGTGGGGTCATGTTATCACAATACAATTACAATAAATGATGACTTTTTCCTGATGATAATGAGCAAATACTTTGTAAATCTCAGGTAGTTTCAATTGGTGCAACAAAAGCTGTATAATGGTAGAAGAGGTTTTACACTTGTTGTTGTTCCCACCTTTTGAGTTTAATACGCGGGAAGTGTTTTGGTCTCGAAAAGGATCAATATTGTGCTGGCATGTTGAGGTGTAAAGTATTGATAAACACAACTTATTTCTGTTTGTTTAATGGAGAAAGAAGAGGCAGCAAGATTGTGGTCAGGAATCAACATTGTTCTCCATCTCACTTGTTGACTTGTATCACTGGGAACAACCTTGATATTTAAAGGAAAGCTACAACAGTCTTTTGTTTTACCAGAGTTATCAGACAGCAAAGCTAAATTATGTTAATAAGCATAACCCAACACACTGCACTGTAGTTCTTGGTTTTTCAGCCTTCCAAATCAATGTTCATTGTGGCCAGCTTGAGGTGAAGGAATCGATCAACAAAGTTCATGTTTTCTTACTGACACAATGTAGGATATTCAACTGTAGTCTGTAAAATGCGCTATTAATTGCAATACTGAGTATTTACATTTCAAGATTTATTTTTAATTCAAGAATTAATATCAAAAATGTACCTTGATACCGATAAACTGCGCTGTGGTATAAACTTGAAATATGTATTTTTAATTTTCTAATGAAACATATGTTCCAAAGAGTCGAATATTTAAAGAGCAGCCATCAAAAACCTGGCAGACATTTGTAATTGTGTTAATCAGACTGCAAATTTACGTAACAGCAAAGCAACAATGACCATATAATGTGTTACTAATGATACTGTTGATGATTTGAACCGCACCTCCGGGTTAAAGTACTGTTGAATTTCACTAACTGAGAAGCATAAGATGGAGCCTGAGGACCAGTTGCGGAGGGCGGGCGTGTGTCGCAGCGTAAAATGAGCAGCAAAAATGTGCAAAATTTCAGACAGGCAGTGCTATGCTAGTGCGAGAGGGATGGAGTTGGCATGACGTCTGTACCGCTACTTCACGAGTTTTGGGATGGTCAGACTGGTAAAAGTCTGACTTGTACATTGATGACAAATGCTGACAGTCTTGAAAGCCTGCTGAGCGAACCGCGATAATGAAAAGTACGTCCGCCCCTTACTGAAGTAACTATTTCACAATCTCTGACAATTATGGTCGTCTGGCAGCACACAACTGACAATTATACGTTTATTTACCGAATCTTTTATCAATTATATGGAATTCACGCCTATTTAGCACAAACATATGTCGATACGTAAGTTCCTTCCTCCAGCGACATCGAAACCGGTTATAAAGAACACTATAATTAGATCTCTGGTTAATTCCAGCCCATTTTTGTCCTCCCAAAGAGGCAAAAACTGATGTTTTTTTCACCGTATATAATCAGAGGACAATACAATACTACTATTGTTAATTTGAAAGGGACATGATTTTAATAATTTTTAGGTCCGACCCAACGATGGTTATTAAGGTATGTTCTGGTTATACCAGTTAAACGCGAGATCTTTGTAATATTATGCTGTTATAACATTTCATTAATACTCGTAGTTTTCCACTGATGATTACTGGGCACGTTTGGCATATACACGTCATATGTGGCATCTGACTGAAAATTCAGGATCACAATTAACGGCAATTAATAGCAGTAGTTTGAAAGCATCCTCCATCTACGACAGTTTCAAGGTAAAGTGACATTACACGAACTCATATAATCAGCTATATAATCCATTAGAGACTCTGTGTGATGAAATTAGACGGTTAATTGGATACGAGATTCTCTGCATGCAATGCATTTATGGAACTAATGATAGTTAATTCATTGCTGGTTTTGATAAACAAACAACTTTAAGCTTGTGTAATAAATCCATTTATATAATGCAGGAATAAACAAAGTTCTCAAAGAAGGAATTTAACAGAGATTTGATTTAAAGAAGAAAGCTGTGTAAGGATTTACACAAATTGGACATTTCTCATTAATACAGAGGTTAAGTGTGAACCAAATGTAACAGAGGTTAAGGAACTAAACAATATGCATTTAGTATCTATGGGAGTTGGAGAAAATTTCAAATATATCACCGATAATTTAATGAATGAGTAAAGAAGAGTTTAGGTAATAAAACTTTTCCTTGTTTGAGACCTTTATGATTTATTGTCTCAGAATATATAAGAATATGATTAATATTGCTATTACCAGGCTTTAAATGAAATATAGCCCATGTTAACCTGTTTAAATGAAAAGAATATCGCAGATCGTGGCACCGCGTGATGTTCAAAGGAAACGAGAATATAGACAAATCACAGAGGTGTAGAAATGTTTAATATACGGAATTGGTTTAATTTAGAACGGTTGTGTTCAGGCAATTTGAAACAATTGGTTTTGTCTGGATGATTGGATTTGATTACTTAATGTTGTGACATTTTATCAGGGTACCTTTCTCGGCTCCTTCACCTTCTGTGGGCTTGGGTTCAACCCACTGACAAGTGAGCTCACCTGTTGACACAGGATTGGGATTAAATTCTCAACATACTTCATGAATATTTATTCAGGTTTCATATCCAATGAAACAAACAAACAGAACTCTGATTACTTCATCGTCATTTTCTTCAATAGGTTTCGCTTCAGTTTACAAGCGACAAAAAGTTGTAGGAAGTTAATGATTTAGTCCTTTGGTTCCATTATCAGAAAGATATATTAAATATATGTGCCTATAGATTGAAGGCCTTAAGTATAATGGTTAACATAATGGCTTTTATGGTGACGTATCCATATTTTATTACTATGTATTATGCTGTAGTACGTTGTTGTACTTTAATTACTCGTTTGTTCAAAAAGAATTTGAGAAGTGACTGATATCACTGACTGTATAATCTACCAAGACCCAAACCTCGCTAAATGCACTTCACCTAATCGAATACGTTCTTTGTCTTTTCTTTGTTGATTAAAAATAGAAAAATATTCAAAAATAAAATAACATCAACATGGACAAAAGTAAATCAATTATTATTTCGTGTAACGATGCTGGAAACATTTTTCGGAAATAGAATATTCTTTTCATTATTAGACATAGACGTGATTGGTTAAACCATGTGGGTTTATAGGATCCAAAACTATCAATTTGTTCATGAAGTAAATATTAATTGTAAGAATTGATACCCACCAGTCTCCCCTGCTCTGTTGTGCATTATCCTTTAAATATTCGTAATCGTTGCGTTCAAAATACTTTATTATGGATGTATCAACTGCTTGTTCTCTCCTCACCTTTTATCGGCAAATAAACTCAGTAACGATGACCCTGTCCGCAAATTATTTAATAGTTTTGTTGACAAGGGAACTGAAAGTTTAATGAAAATGCATTTTAAATTTTCAAATGTAAAATAAAATAATAATAATAACCGATGAACATTGAAAATTTTGCATGGAAAATACCATTATGTCAATGTAAAGATAAAAGAGAAAGCCATCAAACTTTTCATCTGTTGTTTTTAGCCTCTTTTGGGGCTGCATATAAAGTTGAACAACTGAAACCACACTATACTCACGGTGCCGATGTTACAGACAAAATGAATATTCAAAATGGCAGACTATGCTTCAGGCACCGTGACGCATGAGGGTTAGGACTACGCATCCGTCCTAGTCACTTTATAACGGTTTGATAACTTTGGAGGAAGAACTACGTATCGACATGGACTGACTTGTTTAATCATCTACCGAAGGGACACTTTGTCCAGCGGTACGACCCGTGATATAAAATAACACTAAAATACAGCGAAAATTGCAGATAATTAATATAATTGTCAAGGTGTAGTAAGAGTAAACATTATAATTCGTCGGGTTAAAGAAGAGCAGACATTTTAATTGTCAAGTTGTAGTATGTATTACATCAATATTCTCAGGTTGTAAGGGATACATCAATATTCTCTTAGGTTGTGTAAGGGATTATTATATCAATATTGTTGTGTTCCCCAGCAAGAGTAGACATCAGAATTGTCAGTAATAACGGCCAGACATCACGGACGTCATACTGACGCGCGCCCTCTACCGGGCGACATTAACCAGCGCCACGACCCGTGATATAACAACACTAAAATACAGGTAGCCGCAGACACTGTGTAAATTGAAGCCGGGTTGTAGTAAGTAAACCAATTGCAGACACCATGTGGAATCCTCACTGAGTAGTAATTGTCTCAAAGAACTGAGGTACAACTCGACGCCTGATCAATGTGCTCTGACCGTCCCCAGAAGAATGCTGACCTCTGGGGAAGTGCTGCCGCTATAGGCTGCTGGAGGATTACGCGAAGACAGGATGCTGGGTGGATTAGTGCGTTGATGCGCAGTAAAGCGGGTTCAGGATCATAGGGTAGGAAAGGAGTGAAGAGAGTGAATCAGTTGCAGACGGGGCACTAGGAAGGAGGGTGGTTGATGAGATAGGAGATCCCCAGTCTGGGGCGGGCTGTGGAGTTTGACAGAGGATCCTTCAGTTTGCAGTATTGGAACACAACGTCGCTGATGTGGAAGCCGATGTCATGTGGCATGGTGTCGTGTTTGACGATCCTGATGGCCCTCTGATGCGCCTGGGTGCCATGTCGATGGGTGTGATGAGTTGGGCCGTCAACAGTCGATTTGGTGGTCCTGACGCGTGAGTAGCGACGATGCGGACTTCGAAATCTCCTCTGTCGTGTGCCGGTGTTCCTTCAATCTGATGGGAGGTTGTGTCCTGGCGCCTGCTGATGTACACTCACCGCACCCACACGAGATCCGGTAGACCCCTGTTTGCTGTTTGGTCCGGTTTGTCCTGGGGTGTAGTCCTGAGTTTGTTAGCTGAGTGGAACGCATCGATAACACCGATCGAAACGTCGAGTTGTACCTCCAGCTCCTTAGAATCATTACCAACTGAGATTCCACATGGTGTCACCTACCTGTCTTATCATCATCATCCCCACCACAAAGCCGCTGCGTTTTACCTAAGTTGTAGTAAGTTGTAGTAAGAGCAGACATTAGAAGCTGGGTCGGTTGTAGCAATAGCAGCATCAATATTAAGTCAGGGACAACGGTCAGACTTGCCAAGTCTGGACTATCACACACAAGGATGTCACAGACGGGTTGCACTTAAAGCCACCCTCTCGCGTCAAAGGCGCTGGATTACCTTATCTTGCTTTTTCCTGACGACGACCAGAGATACTTGCCGAAACCTTGAGAATGAAAACTATTTTCCCAGAGCCATCACCTCTACTTTAGAGATTTGTTACATGAAAGCCCGAAAACCTTTCCCATCCACCACTGTTTGGTAAATTTTTGCATCAATTACTTTGCACATTTTACGACACCAAGTGGGTCTGAAAAGCTCCTCTTATTCTACTAACTAAGCTTATCTAGCCTGTGTTGGCGGTCTCCTCGCTTTTGTCAATATATTTTCAGTGTGGTCAGGAAGCCTAAGCACAGAATGCCGTATAGCCAGGGACTCACGACCCATGTTACGAGACATAAAATAATATAAATTTAATTTTGTGTATTCTATATCTAAGTGTTAGTCGTTCGACCACATTGTTGTTTAGTTTTACACATGTAAAAATTATTTGCACTCTTCCGGCTTAAAATCCATCGCTGTTTGTCCCGGAAATGAGGTGCTTAATAAGTTATCATTTGAGGTACCATATTTGCATATTTGAATATGGATTGGATCTAAGAATAAAAGTCAAGACAAATTTGCTTGGTAAAAAGAATTAGAGAGGGGCTTCGGTGATGATGCTGGCGATGGGTTAATTGAGGTGGTACAACTACATGCACCTCTGTGCTCAAATAGTCTTTTGAAAGCCAGCCTCAGCTTTTTATCGTCCATTCCCTTTGTCCTCTTGATGCTCAAACGATCGTACACAAATAACAAACCCCAAATCCTCCACCTGACAGCAAAAGCGAGTCAGTGTATAGCTTCATTTTTCTCGATCGACGATGAGGTGTGTTAATGCTCGATTTGACCAATGAATGATAAATATATTAGTAATACTTCTATACCGCTCAAGAATTTGCCGTGGTAAAACGTATACAACAAACACATCAGGCACTAAATAAATATTGACAACCATCATACACTCTTAAAACCACGACCAACTTCTCGGTTGTGTACTTAAAAATAGGTTAATACGAATTGTAGTTTTTTAACCAATTGTTTTCTTTAGAATGAAGTAGTATAGACTTTATAACAATTAGGAAACATTCGATCATCTCTAAATATCAACTCGCGGAGCCTATACGAACATAATGTTTTATTTCAATTATATATTTTTACCACAGTGGGTTTTGTTTGTAACCGAATTAGTTATTAATTTTATTTTTATTTAGTTTGCCTACTTATATGTTTCATTATGTTTATTGTTTATTGACTTTAATTTTATCTTTTGAATTACCTTTTAATTCCCAGGGCTGAGGAGACCATTACGTTATGTGAATGTTGACACCCTGATAAAACATCAGAACAAATAACAAATACAACCTGGAAAGGAGCACTGGGGATCACTAGAAGAGGATGTGATTTTCTTGTTATTATAAATTTGATCAAACCACAATAATTTTAAGTATAATTTGAAGAGGAGCCCTGCATGAATATATATACAGTACAGCTCTGAGGTTCGTTCAAAAGAGAAACACCAGTTTGATGACACTTGTTCACAACAAAAGAAAACAAACACTTTACAATCCCAACACACGACCAGTTTTACGTCCCGGATGTAATCGTAAGACACATCAACGCAATTATTCTTCAAGCGAGCACAGCATCTGCCTGTATCAATTCGATATATCAAGAACGATATTTTGAGTTTGGTTCGTATCTGAAAGAGAAAATTCGAGGCATGTGCGTGTTTTTCAAAAAGTAATGTATGTATACACGTATATACAAATAATACGTGCCTGCTATTACGTGAGTATATACGAGTTAAGGTCTTCTTGTACTTCGTCCGGTGTCTGTGATCACTTGCCGCGCTGGCAGGGTGAGAAACGCTGGTGTTCAATTGAAATAAAGAACAAGTTACTTGTTAACTACAAGGTATGTGCATGATAACCATCAGCACCAGATCAAGAAATACATTTGGCAGAAACAACGTCTTTCCAGTCTACGTGTAATGAGATCAACTTTTATTTCAACAAGAAATTAGTTTCATTAATTTATTAATGGAAAACTAAATTATTAAGAGGACACGAAATCAACAAATTTAATACATTTCCGCTGAAGGGAAACCAGTAGTTCAAGAATTAAAAGGAGTGTTTCAAACCATCTATCACACCTGATCCACAATAGTGTGAGAAGTTCGGCCACACTGTGTTGTGCACGGCTTCGGCGAAGCCGAGCGAGGTTCTGGGGTTCCTCGGTGCCCGGACCGACGCTTGCTCGCTGGTTCTGGGCAGGTTGAGAAAACGTCGGTGTTCAATTTGAAACGATATGGTAATTCATAGACAATACTTTATGGGCCGCGTTTAGTACATGTCACTGCAATTCGATTTTGAAGCTGACTCATGACCAGTAGAAAACTGATCTTTTTATTAATAAACATTGGATAAACAACTTTATTGCACTTTCTTTATTTGTAAGCACACACTAATTTTACTAAATGCAATTCTTTTTTGAAATACATTGTGAAGTAATGAATTAAAGTAAATAAAGAAAATCCTAAATGAATGAATGTTAATCATATAGAGTACATTACAAATGATTCTCAGCGAGAGATGGATTATGACATTAAAACAATGATAATTCTACAATAGCACCCATGAGCATCACAATTATTTGTTTGTGTTGTCTATTTTATCTATTTTATTACAGCAGGTTTTCAGATGAATTGAAAGGGACTAGACTTAATACGCGACTCATTAAATATGATATGAAATGAATGCCTTTACGTCATCATTCAACTGTTGAGACAAATCAAAATTCATAAGTTGAGCATTCTATCGTCATTTAACCTGAATCCTTGATAAATAAGTAAGTTCACCCGACAGGTCGTTACGTCTATCCAATTTCAAAAGAACCAGTCACAAGCCATTGATCAAGAATTAATTTTTTTTAATTGCATCTATTTGTCACATTTTGCATTTCGTGCCCGGTAATATGAAAGTTTTCTTTCATGATTCATTATATGCACGTTGCTGGATGAACAACAATATTTGTAAAATGTCACCGTGTTTCCTTTCTGAATCATTTCTTTATTTTAATTTTGTTTAATACATTCCTACGGCAGTTCCTCAGACTAAATAGTTTATTGTGAAGATTGACATCATCATCTTTATACCAACCAAGTTGTACATTATTATCATAGGTATTTTTTATTTTTTAAAATATCGTTCTATATACCTTATGACAAAAATATTAAATTGAAACAAAACTTATTTTAGGTTCATTTCAGTTGTGTGTCTTCATTATAATTTTTCATAATAATTTACTTATTTTCAACGTATACAAATAAATTGCCTGACTCTATTTGCTCCTTATGTTCAATATTGTTGTTGTTAAGGTATATGACTATTACCAGGCAATTTGATGGCTAACATTAACTGGTTTTCCTCCAACCACTCTTACCAAAGAAATTGGACCAGAAGGTCCCCAAGTTGTGGAATTGTGGAAATATTTACAAACATTAAATATTTTAATTAAACATAAAACAACACCCACCATTACATTTTAATATGAAGATTCTTTGTTAATATGGGTAACATTGTCCATTTTACTTGGTATCCTGTGTACATGTCCTTATGGGAGTTTAACATTTACTGTGTCCATAACATTATGAAATAGAACCCTGCTCGAACAAGCTTCATGCACATTCATAATTATATTAAACTATTATTAAAATGTTTCCATATGTTTACTAATATAATTTTGTTAGTCCTTTATGTGGAGAAAATAAAGAAAGCATTTAAAATGCATATAAATTTAATACACTAATATATAATAGTTGGAATCAAAACCGTAAAATGACGAATTAAGAGTTTAAAACATAACACAAAACACAAAACGGATGATATGAAATAAATTCATAATTAAAAATGGGCAGAACGACCCTTGTTAAAAACATTGCATGACAGTCAATTCTCTTTCTTTCGTGGTTTTTGTTTCATTTCACAGACAAAATATTGAACTTTCATCCAAGAACTGCCAATTTTGGTTTCAATGCACTTTCTTATTGGAATCAAAAATGAGGCTGTTGTTCAAATAGTATGGTGCCTTGCAAACTCATGCTGATTTATTGTGCCATGTCAGTTACCAGACAAATATGGCCTCAATGTGATGAGGAACGTTAAAGCATGGATAAGACGACCAGCAGGCAATGATTGCTTAAATCAAAACAAAAGTCATGGCAATTGACTACATGTCTAGTTTGATGATACCGGAGGTCGATGTCACCATATTTCTGCTCATATTGTCCATTTTGATGAAATTGCCTATGCTCCTAGGAGGACGAGAAATTCAAGGCCTGTGAGGTGACCTCGACAGCAGCAATTAGATCAACAAACACCGCAAGATTTATATATGTATGTGGTAGGCCTCGTTCTAAAACTATGGTATTGAGCATTGAGTTAAATATGGTCAACAGTTTTATTAATTTAAGGACTATAGTCAATAACCGAGAGATAGTCTTATCACCAACCATTCTGGAAATTCAACATCTCTTGTCAACCGAATCCTTCCATCCTAGGGGTATAGGCCTTAATTAATAAATCGCAGCCATCTTTGCTTTCCCACACAAGTTCCATGAGAATCAGAATGAGGCACAGAATGTAAATAACTGAACGAGTAGACATGTTCTCATGATGTGATGGTTCTGAATCATGGGCTGATACCGCCTGTAGATAGAACGTGATTGATAGAGTCGAAAGAGGAACAAACAATAATAATGGGGTAAATTACTATTCCCATTTAAAATGATAATGTAATACAGGATGGATCCTGTACGATAAAGGGCGGGGGTTACACTGCCAAACAAGGGGGCAAACAACAACACATGACAATTGATGTGCAAGGGTAATTCACTGGTTGTACTGTTACACGAGTAGATTATACGCTGTTTGTTGCGTTCTTCTTTCCCACGCTGAATCCACCTCAACTGGATGAAACAATAATGTAGGATAGAGGGCGGGCTATATACCCGCTAGAGACACCAGATGTCTGGGGGATAATATAGTTTTCCGTCCAATGTGTCAAACCTTTTGTTAATTTGTCGTTCAAGAATATTCAATTTCATTGTTTTAAAGATCCATTCTTTTATATATTGTTGTGTTTAATTTAATTGATTTCAAACAATAATTATTTCCTGTTCATCATAACGCAGGGCACAAGTTCTGATTCGTTTTATATCTGCTGATTTCAATCCATATCATCCTGAATTTAATACTGGCATCTTCGTGATTGATGGAATCAACCAATAAATCATCGATGCAGCGATTTGGTTTAGTTTTCGTTTTGTTAATGGGCAACTAATTCCCAACGCGGCCTTGGCAAATTTCAAGAGTTTTTCCAGGATTAAGCCAGGAGTTATGAAGTCATCATACCATATTTTTCGAAACTGCTGCTTTGTTTCGCCATCAACACCTGATTGTTGCCCCAAAGTCACCTTTTTAAAGTAACGAACAAGAATCTGTTATCCTTAAGGGGTCATCTGCATAACAGATTTGTTTACCACTGAAAAGTGACGGTCGGTACCAGCTATAACCACGGACAGACTGAGCAGCGTACTCTGTATTTACATCTTTTCGTTAGAAGTGTATATGTTTGTGGGTAATGTCAGCTCACAGAATGCACATGAGTGGCGCAATGTCAGCGACATTTCTGTTTTTTACAAAGTGACTAATAAGAAAGTATAGGGTAAAATACAAAGGAAGGACAAAATGGGTTACCACGTACATTTGGATTTTGTACATAAAGGACAAATAAGTTTCAAGCCTATCGTTACACACACATACAAAATCAACATTTTAAACAAAGTAAAAAACACAGTAAGATTGATTCAGGTACACTGGCAAAATATGTGGTAAAGAACAACAATCAGTGGAGCACTATCAGGAGTATTTCACCAGTGGTGCTACATCACTGGTGTATATTTTAACACCGTATTTTTCCAGAAAGTGTAAATTTACGCTGAAGCCAAGAAATTGAGTCAGCAAAATGTGTCCGACTTAAAACACGCGGGATGTGTTACTTAAAGGGCCCATGTGTGCCATATTTTCGCAATGAGCCTTATGTTGGGCTCTAATGTCATTACCTGACAAACGGGTCTTGTTTTGGACTTATTTTAATAACTGAGCGCAATTGACCAACAATAAAATCATATAACCTTATTTATTATCCCATTTACTCATTAGCCCAAACATAAAACATATTAATAATTTCACTTGACCTGATTGTTTACAGGATTGAACATAATAATGAAACATTGACTTCGAGAGAAAAGGTTACTGTAACGCATTTTTTCCGGTTCGTCATGTAAAACGCGACGACGGATGTTTAAAGACTGACAAGATCATCTTTTAAAAAAAGAATGGAAGAATTCAGGAAAAAAATATTTGGCAAAGTTCAAATTTGTTTTCTTTGAATAAGACAAAGCCAACTTCGGTATAGAAATGCATACCAAAGAAAGACACGTGGTGCTGAAAAGAACATTAGGACAAAACCTTTTGAGTAATATGCTATACTATTCTTTAGTTGTGCATCCGAACCTCAAGAGGCGCCCACATGTGCCGGCAAGTATCGATCCTATCAAACGGGTTTCATCGACGCCAAACAGTTTGTATGTAAGTTTGTATAAGAAGTTTCAAACAGAAGCAATTATGCTGAAGAAATACAAATAATTAAAAATAAAACAAAATCACATGTTTGTAAAGCTGTATTAGTGGTGTCAGTTTAATTGGAAATGATATCACACACCAGTGTATTTTATAACCGAACTTTCTCATACAACTGTCAGCAGACGTACTGTTAAATCTAAAGTTGTTGATCTGTGTAATATTTTTCATACGAAAGATGGCGACTAGATGTCAGAATGATTGATAGGATTTTATTCTAACTATGTTTAAATTCAACAAGAACTTTTACATTATAATGGATCATACGTTCAAGGTAGTAAAGCTGAAAAAGGTTACAATTGTTCTCTAGCGATAGATTTAGTTAACTTTTCAGCAGCAGGTCAATAATTATTCTGATGTGGATTTTGCCGAATCTATAAAGTGATAGTTTATTTGAACCCCTTCAAACATCAATTAGCCAAAACATCTTGAAATGCAAAAATAATACCATTTCACATCCATATCCGTTGTAAACCCAATCTTTCACTGCATAGTAGTATTTTTATGTTATACCGCGGCCATCTCTTGCTTTCCCGCACAAGTCTATGAGAATTGTAGAATGATAGGCACACTGAACCAGTAGACAGGTTCCCACAATGATGGTTCTAATTATACCAATACCGCCTGTAGATAGGAACGTGACTGGCGGGAGACGCGTGTGAGGAACAAACAGTACACACGGACAACAACGGTCCATTGGCAACAACCAGCGCCTCAACGATGGAGTCATGTATTGTAATTGGATCTCGACCGTATTCGATGCCAACAAAAGGCACCGTTAGTTAAAATCATTGTTAGCAATTTTTCTATTCTTTCGATTAATGATTTTTAGACGTTTCGAATTTCTTCATTGAATATTTTTTAAATCCAAAATAATGTTTTAAACGGATATGGAGGAGTTGCCATGGGGAGACAGGAAGATCTGAGTTTAGGGTGGCCATTGAAGTGACGACTAGGATAACTGCACCACAATTAATGGGCAGGTGAGTGATATCCCCAAAGATTTGACGGGGGATGACCAACACAATTATCCATCGATAGAGGGCGGCTTTTTTACCAGGATCACAGTCGTCTCTGTTCCTGTCTCGCCCAGGTCAGGAAGGGTTTAGGAAGTCAGACACTGTAGCCAGAGGAAGGGGAAAGCGCCTTCCATGTCGCCAACCCCACCCCTCCCGACACCCCAAGAGACGTGGCTGAATCTAATATGGTTCAACACTATGTGTTCCAACAAAGTACCGGCTGATAATGATCGGCCATGTGAAACACGTTGAAATTCCATTGTTTTATTTTTTTAGGTGGCAGAGAGGGCGTTAGAATGGTAAATCTCAGCACCGCAGCTCCACCCAATCTAAACAGCGCTTCTTTTGTGAGTGAGTCGGAGGAGGAGAAGAGGAGGGGAGAGAGGCAGGGTGAAATGCTGCTGATAACATTGCTGCCACCAAACATCCCCAAAATGAGCAGCTTTAACGTGACGCCCTGATATTTATTTGTAACTTGCATTTGGATTCTTTCCTTCCTGCCCTGTGTCCTTCCTCCTCCTGCACCCACCCATCCAACCCCTCCCTTTCCTCTCCTTTCGCCTCCTTTCTCGCCTCCCTTCCCTTCATTCCACCTCCCTCCTTCTCCTTTCCACCTCCCATTCCTCCTCCCCACCCAACGCGCCTCTCATTCAGCATCAAGTCGAATTAGTGATCATGATTCTGGTCCACCAAATTTTCAGCTCACTGAAATGAAAATATATATATTTTAAACAGGGTCCTCGCAATGTTATAATAGATGTCCTTTCAATAATGTCAGAGAGAGTTTAGTTATTCTATAGTTCTGTAAACCTCCTGTCGCCGTTTGTCCTCATCTGTCAGGTCACGGTCAAGTTTAGAAGACTTCGAGTAATATCAAACTCAGAAATGAAAGAAAACATTTTCCATTCGGTTCCTAATACCAGTTTATTGGCACTTGATTCGGAACTATTTTTCAACAGAAACAACCTTAATTGAGGCCATCCAACACTGACATTTGAGTACTGGCATTTTCAAGATAAAATGCCAAACACGTCCATTATTCTCCTTAAAAATGTTCAGAAATTGTGGATGGCCTCTGAGCTAATTATCAACATCATGCTGTGGTAGGCAATTTTCTTTAATTGGTAACGATTGTTCTCAAAGATTGATATTCCGTGCTCAACGAGTTTATTCGAGAATATATTTCACCTTTGAAATGTTGTTTTAGTTTTGTAATAAGGAGTGAAGAATGAAAGTTATAGGAATTTGAATGAATTTATGATATTATGTCATCAATTCATTTTAAATTGTAATGGTTTCATTTAAAATGACATTTTAACTTTTGTGACCAACACCGCTTGAGCATGGAATATACCAGTAATATTCACGACTTAATTATAAAATTGGTAAATTGCGTAAAATAATTAAACCATTGTCAAGACAGCTTAAATTCTGGTGCAGACAACTTATGTTTTGTTTTTCATCAATACTTTCTCGTATGTAATGCCCACGTGAATCAGAGAACAAAAGAGGGTCAGCAAACACATCAATTGACGGTGCCGCCATGACATTTCAAAGTCCGCAGAATTCAACAGATTGTAATTTAAGACAAGAGACTAGGTGCGTAAATCTCTACAAATACATTCAATATTCATTTAAAAAGATTTCAATAAAGATTTCAAGACAAAAGATATGTTGACAGATATAATTTCACACATTTTGCCCGAGTCGCTGACTAACAATTACTTGGCTAATAGAATGTAAATAATTTTTGTATTATTACTCTTATTTTGTTTTTTGTATATATACATATTTTTCGTATTTTTTTGTATGTTTTTTTTGTATTTTGTGTCTTTTTTGCTATTTATTATTATTAATTGTTAATAAGACTATGTAATAAATAATAAATAGTGATAGTCCTTTCAAACTGAAAACCAGGTCGATTGATTCATTGTATTTATTTATTTTCACCATATACAGCTACAACGCTGTTGTTTGTTGTAACTCGTTTGGGGAAATATTACCGTCCGGTTGAACTGACTGATTATTTTTACCATATTCATCGTGAATATGCTGGGAGTGAAGATGCGATTGGGAACGACTCACCCATTTTTAATTTAATTTTTGAAAAATTATTATTATATTAAATTATTTTACGCAATTATTGACATAAAATATATAACAGAAATCGAAGTCAGGCTCTGAATCCACAGGGTTGAGCAAGGACGATCACCCACTAATATTTTGTTGACATGGAGTTTGTTATTTGTTCATTTTAGCACACCTTTTTTCGCAGTAAGTAAAATCCATAAATAAAGCTAAATACCTATTTGATATTATTTAAACCTTGCAGACTAGTTTGAAAATAAGGGATGGGATGGCTAAAGAGACTATATATACAATACAGTAATATGTCTGTAACGCATTCATACTTTATATAAATGAAGATATTTACACAATACTGAAGTTTTCAGAGCGCCATTCTCGTCATTAACGAGAAAAGGCGTAATCAGATTTGTTTACGTATTCAAATGTACAAAATGGATCCATTCCAAATTTGTAACACATTTCACTTTATACAGAATTTGTGATTGAATAATTTCTAGATGGTTTAGTACAGTAACAATCTCTACATAAAGTAAAAGTTTTTAGATTATAATTTGCAAGTAATCGTAATCGGAAGATTACCACAGGTACACTAACATTGCACATTTTTTCCAATGAACCCATTACACATTTAGAAATGTAACTACATAAATGATGTTTAAAATTATCAATAGGTTAAACACCAGAGCAAGTGCATGTCAGGGAGGGGAGGCTCATTCTCAAACACAGATCCCAGCCTACGGCCAGTGTTTACGATACCAATATGATTACATTTAAAACACAGGTCATATTCAGTAGTAATATACTTATAATTACAATTACACTCAACCAAACTTAAACACCAAATATATTTTCTATTCGACTAAATAAAAATTGTGAGACCGTTTATGGTTAAGAAAAGCTAGTGTGGAATTTTTATACGAAAACAAAAGGAATTCTGTGTAAATCGCCATGCTGAAAGGTCGAAGCCTTTTCATGATTCCCAGCTTTGAAAACTTCATTAAGTGAACTAACAAGACAAATATCTCAAGTTCATTCAGTGTTATGTAATTTTATGATGATATAATGTATCAAAAGAATTAAAATATGTTAAATGCTCTCAATTCAGTCATGATAACTCATATTTAAACTTCTGTCTAATAAACCAAAGTGATGAGAACATTAGTAATTTTAAATACATATACCCAAAATGATTCGTTATTTTACCGGCAAGTCTGGTTCAGTTATATTTTCCTATTTAGTAAGAAATGGACAACTTATTGTTAGTATATCAAAACCAATTGGACATTGTAAAACCACGTTAAACAGTCTATCGTAGGTGCTATTATTTTGAAGAGTTAATGAACCAGCTGTATCATCAATGCATTCATTCACTCTAATTTCTCGTTATCCATATCTGAATTTTTATCAATTATATATATACGATCATATTATCGGCATTCCATCCCAAAATTGATTTCTTAACAGAAATTAAAGATACACTGTGCATTTCGTATGACACATACATGTACATCCATCCAACGAGTATCGTCTGTATGAGCATAATTACATGCACATACAGTGCATACATACGGATCCGAAGCACTGTGCGTACGACTGCAACGGGGGTTCGATACAATCAGGCGGGGCAAAATTACGCGACCAAACTGTTCCAATGCGCCTGGTCAAGGCTATCAATTATAATAGTTAATTCAAGAGATTTAATTTTCCAAATGGTGAAACAGTTTGTAAAATCGTTAAACAATTTCTTTAAATATTGAAAAAATAAACTGAATTAGTCATAACATGAGGTAATAAAAATTAAGAATTAAAATATTAGTGTTTCCATTTATAATTATAAAAATAAGGTTGGTATAAATGATACCCTTCAGCTCCTGTTATTATTATTATTATTATTATTTGTAACAACACTAGGGTGAAAAACACACCTTTTTATTCAAATATAAGGCCTATAATAACGGTATGATTTATTTATTTATAATTATTTGTAATTAAATGACAAGGTAGGCGGATGTGTTAGGATTGTGGTGATAGAAACACAATATTATTTATGTTTTTGACCGCCAAACAAAACTATTATTTTATGATTCTGTTTTTTCCAGCATGATTCCACCACTAATTGGTGTACTTATTACGTCTGTTTCACGCATTTTCATGCTGGATGCTTGAGATGATTCTGGTTTTTATGCCAGTAATACCACACAAATTACCTTTCCTATCCTGGATACTGCCCATCTGGGTAATAACGACCACGGTTGCGAGTAGAAACACTATTATGTCAATTAGTTCCTTCCTGGGATTGCACACCCCCATACACACACTGCCTGATGAGACTGACAGTACACACTGAGATTAGAGCCTGATTAGGAGCATGGCTGAGGGAGCTGTTGAATCACACAGTTTATTGCATTTATAGAAGCAAATGACTCACAGTCCTTATCCATGTTGTAGCCCCGTCCGGCTACGACGGGTTTAGGCACAGTTTCTTGGCAGAATGGAAGCTTCTTGAGTGCAGTTTCACATCGTGTAGATATTCACAGCAAGCTCACCATTGACTTCCCCAAGCTTACCGCTTGTGATATCAGGGTACTATAAACACGAACATCATTTTGAATGAGTACGCACATCAAGATATCATGCGTCATCTTTCAATATTGTTTGTATATGGGTGAAAACGTTTCAATAAATCCAATTAAATAAGTAGAACCACGCTTTATCTTAACTACTGTTATTTTGCATCACCGGCTGACCAATCGCTTGATTTAAACACGACTATACTGCACATCGGCGCAATGTAGAAATGTCACACAGCTTCAACCGATGAGTGCTTATATTGAACAGTTTAGAACCAGTGATTGCATGCGTAAAGCAATTGATTGGTCAAGAAGTCACTGATGAAAGGTGATTTACATGCATCACCCGGACTGAAGCTGACAGAACTGATTAGGCTCGCTTTATCTGTTTTTTGGTTTCAAAAGATAAAAATTATTCACCAATAGGACAGTCCCAACCTGAATTGTTTTAATGTTTTGAGAAACAAAATATAATTTTGTTTTTGGTGAATTAACGCCTATATCTATGAATTTGTTTAGCACATAAAACATTTGGATGAGATTTTACTGAAATATTAATGAAATAAAATTGAAGAAGCCCAGTCCTGGCCTCCCACCGCAGCTAACACACCAACAACAGATTGGGTTCATACCCAATTTATTATCCAATATTTTTGTATATTGTAAACCGTCTCTCAATAAAGCGAGAGACCAGTGGGTATTGAGGTATGCTTATAAACTCACAGGAACATCCTAGACAAGGTCGTTCATCATACTGAACACAGTTTCAACTCATCAGTATTGCGACCAATTCAAACTTGATAATTATTACGAAATATTCTGCTCGTGTTTATTTAAGTTTATTACTTAAGTAGACCTCCCCCAAAATAGCAATTCAATTCATTTCCTTTAGAATGCCAGAGTTCAATGATTGTAATGGTGTATTAGCTGAAGACAGTGGTGAATCCAAGCCGTGGGCATGAAAGGGAAACACGGTACAATCTGATAACTGCCTGCCACACCGATCTGCTAACTAATGCACAATATGAATCCATCGAATAAACGCAATTGAATGTGCCTTAAAGAGATCTGATGCAGAGAGACCACAAATCAGTAAACGCGTTTATAGCACCTATGAAAAGTCGTTTAACACATCAATGGCAGAAATCGCAAACGATCCTGATCCAGCACTAGGCACGCCGACGCGCAGGTCTGAGACGCGTGTGAGTACAGAACCGAGACCTTGCTTAACCTGTTAAGCTACCCCTGAAACAGTTCCACAATAATAATTTATGAGACTGATGTAACTAAAAGCGACAGCTCTTCAGAAATGTATAGTTGAGCTTTTGACACAATTATCTGACTATTAATATTTTACATCAAGTTTATATACTGGGCTTGCAACTACGTATGATGACATAAAGGAACACGTCCTCCTTCCATCAATGGTTTGAGACTCAAGAAACGGAGGGACGCCAACAACAATGGATAAACTTGTATGACTGCTATGGGACACGTCCTCCTCCGCTTCCCCCACCATCCACCAACAGTTTGAGACTACAAAACGGGGATGCCTAAATAATGAGTGCAAATAACATTGTATGGTGATATAAAGAATACATCCCTGCCATCCACCAATGGTTTGAGACCAAGAAACGGGAGGGACGCTAAATAATGAATGAAGATAACACATGATGATATAAGGACATGGTCTCTCCTACCATCCACCAATGGTTTGAGACCAAGAAACGTGAGGGTCGCTTGGTCATTTAGTCGGTAAGACAACATGTATAACATTTGATTGGCAATGCTTATGAGCGTGACACGTCATATAAAGGTATTATTGACCGAAATTCCCATCACAATTAACTGGTACCATTGTGCAGCTTGAAAGCATCTCCATTCCATGATAGTTTCAAGGTAAAGGATACACGAACTCATATAATCGTATTGTTATAACCATTAGAGACCGTGATTAAATTAGACACTGATAATGATTCTGGCAATGTACGATGGAACCATGCAGTTAATTCATTGCTGGTGTTTGACAGTAAAAAAACTTGCTTGTAATGTAAATGCTTGCAATGTAAATGTTGTGTAATAAATCCACATTATACATGAACAAACAAAGTTCTCCAAAGCAAGGAACTTACCGCACGGTGCAGCATCAATATAATAATTGACGTGAAAGAAGAGCTGCAAGCGATTTATACAAATTGACATTTCCTCATTATTACAGAGGTTATGTAATGTTGTTCAAATAATGCATTTTGTGTACTACAGTTCGAGAAAATTTCACACCACCACAAATTTTACCTTGAGTAAAGAGTTTAGTGAATATCTTCTTGTTTAATTTCTTTATGATTTGCCCTAAAATACAGTGTAATTTGCTAATATTTGCCTGGCATCACAGCTCTTTTAAATGGGGAAATATAGTATCATAACCTGTCAGTCGAAAGATATCATGGTATCGTGGCATCGTGCGTGACGTCTGTGCTGGAAACGAGAACATGACAAATCACAGAGGTGTAGAAATGTTAACATATTGAAATTATTAATTTAGAATAGTTGTGTCTGTAAGCACAATTTGAAAATCAATTGGTTTTGTCTGATAGATTAATTTGATCACCTCTACCTTTTGTATATCTAGGTACCTTCCTCACCTTTCACCCCAGGGGCCTGCCTGAGTCCCACTGACAAGAGCTCACTGAGTTGACATGGATTGACTAAATTTCAACATGGTCACGTGATCATGGAATATTTGTCTGTGGTTTCCTGCCATATCTAACAAACAAAAACAAACAGAACTGATTACTTACTGAAGTCATTTTTCTATAGTTTTTCAGGTTTTTACAAGCATAGTGTTGTAGGTGTTATTTGATGAATCTTGTTCTTACCAGAAAGATATGAAGAGATATTATAGATTACATCTTATGATACGGGAGTTGCACATAATATTTTATAAGACTTTTAACCATATTTATTACTATGTATTGCCAGTACGGTTGTTGTACTTTAAATTACCTGGTTTGTTCGTCTGTGCAAGAATTCCGATGTTTTACTCTGGACAATCACGACTGTATAATCTACCAAAGCACCCAAAACCCTCGCTAAATGTGACTTCCACCCAATCAATAATGCTTTTGTCTTTTGTGTTGATTTAAAAGAAAAATATTCAAAATAAATAACATCAACATGGACAAAAGTAACTAATCAATTATTATTTCGTGTGTTGCACGATGCTTTTGAAACATTTTTCGCAACAATATTCTTCATTATTAGACACATATCGTGATTGGTTAAAACCATAGGGTTTATAGGATCCAAACTATCAATTTGTTCATGAAAATATTAATTAGTGGTGAATTGATACCACTCAGTCTCCGAGTCACAAAGTAGTCATCCCAAATATCTGTGGATCAGTTATGTTCAAAATATTTTGCTGGAAAGGATGTATCATCCGGGCTTGTTCCTCCTTCAATCTTTATCGGTAAAATAAAACCCTGAACGATGACCCCAAGTCCGCAAAAAATTATCGGCGTTTGTTGACAAGGAACTGAAAGTTTAACAAAATGCATTTAAATTTTCAAATGTAAAATAAAATAATAACAGGCATCCTATTTAATGAATGGATTTAGAATACCGCGTCAATGTAAAAGACAAGAGGCCATCAAACTTTTCATCTGTTTTAGCCTCTTGGGAGCACGCATGAAGGAATTAACCAGAACCAATTATACTGTTTATGTCGACAAATACAGACAAAATGAATATTCAAATGGCAGAGACCATAGCCTGCGCAATCGTGACCATTATGTCGCGGACCATCGGTCCCAGCCACCATAACCGCTTGATAATCCTTTTGGAGTGAAGAACTTACGTATCGACACGGACTGATTTGTTTAATCATCTACCAGGACACTTCGTCCATGGTGCGACCTGTGATATAAATAACACTAAAATACAAGGAAATTGTAGACAATTGAGTTATAATTGCCGTAAGGTGCAGTAAGAGTAAACATTATAATTGTCGTGGGTTGTGGTAAATATTATTATTTAATTGGTTTGAGTTAGGTAGCACATACATCATTGTTCTCAGTTGTATGACACATCAATATTCTCAGGTTGTGGTGGGGACATACATCAATAGTTAGGTTCTCAGGCAAGAGCGCATCAGAATTGTCAGTAATAACGCTTCGCATCACGACCACCACGCGCCCCCACCGCCGACATTGTCCAGCGTTGGCGACCCAGATATAAATAACACTAAAACACAGGGAAATAGCAGACACTGTAATTGCCGGCGTTGCAGTGCGCAACCAATTATGCGGTGACACCATGTGGAATCTTCACTGAGCAGTAATTAGTTTTGAAAAGAACAGGTAAACCTGACGTTTGATCATCAGTGTCGACTGTCCCCAGAAGAATGTTGGACTTGGGAATGTTAGTTGTTAAGTAGGCTGTTGAGATTACGCGAAGACAGGATGCTGGTGATTAAAGATGCGCAAGGGAACTGTGATCCCATAGGGTGGGGAAAGGAGGAAAAGCCGCTGTGAATCAGTTGCAGATGCCACACTAGGGGAAGGAGGGTGGCGACTTAGGACAGGGTCTCAGTCTGGGGCGGGCTGTGGAGTTTGATATAGAGGATCCTTCAGTCTGTAGTATTGAATGCCAAATGTCGCTGATGTGGATTTACGTCATGTGCGCGGTGCCCGTGTCGGACGATCCGACGGCCCCTCTGGATGCGTCTGGGGTGAGGCCGATGTGGCAGCAGGAGTTGGGCCTGCCAGTCGACGGTGGTCCTTGGATGTGCGAGTGCTGATGATGCGTGACTTCGGAAATTTCCTCTGTGGTTGTGTGTTTTGAAGTTCCTTCAATCTGAT
Organism: Zoroaster sp. YZ-2022; assembly: GCA_029582265.1. Classification (NCBI taxonomy): domain Eukaryota; kingdom Metazoa; phylum Echinodermata; class Asteroidea; order Forcipulatida; family Zoroasteridae; genus Zoroaster; species Zoroaster sp. YZ-2022. The sequence goes on along the minus strand of JAQQFT010000279.1, from coordinate 2,236 downwards.
GGGGAGGTTGTGTCCTGTTTTGCCGATGTACACCTCACCGCACTCACACGAGATCCGGTGGACTCCTGGCGCTCCGGGTTGCCTGGGTCCCATTTGTCCTTGTGGGTGCGCAGAAGTCCTTGGAGTTTGTTGGGGCTGAGGGAAATATCGATGGTTACACTCATCGAAATGTCAGAGTTGTACCCTCCAGCCCTTTTAGAACCACTACTACTCAATTGAGACTCCACATGGTGTCACCGCAATCAGTCTGACTTATCATCCTCACCATGCAAAGCTACAAGTTTTACCTAGTTGTAGAAAAGTCGTAGCAAGAGCAGACATTATAGTTGGCTGTTGCAGCAATAGGCAGACATCAACATTGTCATAATATGGTCGACCTTCGCGCGTTCGACCATCACATCATTGCGATGACGTCACAGACGTCATACTTAAAGCTCACCCTCTCCTGCGCCAGCAGCTAACACTACCTTCAAGTTTTCCTCCGACGACGACCAGAGCATACTTGCCGGAAACCTTGAGAACAAAAACCGGTTCTTTCTCAGAGCCATCACCTCTACTTTAGAGATTTGAAGATATGAAGCTCCGAAAACTTTCCTAATTACTCAAGTTTGGCAATTTTTTACTCACACCTGGCATTTTGCACATTTTTACATTCAAGTGGTCTGAAAGTCTCTTATTTCTACTAACCAAGCTATCTAGCCCTGTGTTATGGTCTCCTCATTTTGTCAACATATTTCTTCGTAGTAGTCAGAAGTCACGAAGCACAGAATGCTTACAGCTGGTGATCTCGACCCATGTTACGATATAAAATAATAGAAATTTAATTTGTGTATTCCATATTCCCAGTGTTAGTCAAGCATTACACTGACTACATTGTTATGTTTAGCTCTATGATGTGTATCTATTTGCAATTCTTCCGCTTAAACTCCATCGCTGCTTTGTCCCTAGTAACGAGGTGCTTAATAAGTTATTAATTTTGAGGCACTTATTATTTGCATATTTGAACATGGATTGATCTAAGAAATAAAAGTCAAGACAAATTTGCTTGGCAAAAGAATTGAGAGGGGCTCAGTGATGATGCTGGCGATAGGTTAATTGAGGTGACAATCCACATGCACCTCTGTGCTCCTCAAATGGGTTTTTGAAAGCCAGCCCCAGCCCTCACTGTCCATTTCCTAATCCTCTTGATGCTCAAACGATCGCACACAAAACAACAAACCTCAAATCCCTCCACCCGATGATGCAAAGTGAGTCAGTGATAGGCTATTTTCTCGATCGACGGATGAGGTGTGTTGGTCGCTCGATTTGAATTCAATGAATGATAAAGCGAGAGTTAGGGTAATACTTACACCGCCCAAGAATTTTATATGGCAAAATGCATACAACAAAACACATCAGGCACTAATTAGTTAATACAACCACGCAGACATTCCAAAACCACACGACCAATCTCCTGCTGCAACCTTTAAAAAAATAGTGTTACCATTTAAATTAAGAAGTTTCAACCAATCTGCTTTTAGAATGTATGAAGTGCATAGACTTTACAATACTTAGGAACACGGATTATCTCTATCAACTCAAGTAGATTTTACAATGAACATAATGTTTAGTATTTCAATGGTGTATATTTTTACCACAGTGGGTTTTGTTTGTAACCACTAGTTATTAATTTTATCTTTATTTTAGTTTTATTTGTTTATATGTTTTATTATGTTTATTGTTTATTGATCATTTTACCTTTATCTTTGAATTACCTTTTAATTCCCAGGCCACGAGGGAGACCACGTGTTATGTGAATCGCGATAATCTTGATAAAATATCAGGAACAAATAAATAAAATACAACCTGAAAGGAGCAATCTGGGGGATCACTAGAAGAGGATGCGATTTCTTGTTATTATGTAACCTGATCAAACCACAACAATTTTTATAACCTTTAGCAGGAGCTCCTTACGGAATATATATACAGGCAGGCTCTGAGGTCTGTTCAAAAGAGAAACACCCCTAGTTTGATGCAACATTTTGTTCACAACAAAAGAAAATAAACATCTTTATAACCAACACACGACCGCAGTTTTGCTGTCCGATGATAATTGTAGACATTATATCAACGTACTATTCTTTGCTGAGGTACTGCAGTATTCGCCTGTATCAATTGATATATCAAAGAACGATATTTGAGCTATTATCTGATCTGTGAGAAGAAAAATTCGAGGCAAGTGGTCGTGTCTTCAGGT
>JAQQFT010000278.1:0-32716 GCA_029582265.1 Zoroaster sp. YZ-2022 | reverse complement strand
GAGGCATAATTTTATATCTAAATTAAAGCTTAGGTTCTCCCTTTCAGAAAAAACACCATACTTTTGAATTTGTTAATTATTTCGTACCTTAAACGGCCTCCATGGACACATAGCCCTCTGTAAAATACTGTCAACTTGCATGCGGTTTCACCGCAACAATACAGCACTATACAGTGTTACAAAAAACATTTCTATGGTTGGGAATAACTTTAAAGTTTTCAAGGGAGGCCGATAATGTTTATATCTAAATTAAAGCTTAGGTTCTCCCTTTCAGAAAAACACCATACTTTTTGAATTTGGATAATTATTTCGTACCTTAAACGGCCTCCATGGACACATAGCCCTCTGTAAAATACTGTCAATCTTGCATGCGGTTTCATCGCAAACAATACAGCACTATACAGTGTTACAAAAAACATTTCTATGGTTGGGAATAACTTTTAAAGTTTTCAAGGGAGGTCGATAATTTTATATCTAAATTAAAGCGTAGGTTCTCCCCTTTCAGAAAAACACCATACTTTTGAATTTGGATAATTATTTCGTACCTTAAACGGCCTCCATGGACACATTTTCCTCTGTAAAATACCGTCAACTTGCTTGCGGTTTCACCGCAAACAATACAGCACTATACAGTGTTACAAAAAAAACATTTCTAAGGTTGGGAATAACTTTTAAAGTTTTCAAGGGAGGTCGATAATTTTATATAAATTAAAGCGTAGGTTCTCCCTTCAGAAAAACCATACTTTTGAATTTGGATAATTATTTCGTACCTTAAACGGCCTCCATGGACACATAGCCCTCTGTAAAATACTGTCAACTTGCATGCGGTTTCACCGCAAACAATACAGCACTATACAGTGTTACAAAAACATTTCTATGGTTGGGAATAACTTTTAAAGTTTTCAAGGAGGCCGATAATGTTATATCTAAATTAAAGCTTAGGTTCTCCCTTTCAGAAAAACACACCATACTTTTGAATTTGGATAATTATTTCGTACCTTAAACGGCCTCCATGGACACATAGCCCTCTGTAAAATACCGTCAACTTGCATGCGGTTTCACCGCAAACAATACAGCACTATACAGTGTTACAAAAACATTTCTATGGTTGGGAATAACTTTAAAGTTTTCAAGGAGGCGATAATTTTATATCTAAATTAAATCGTAGGTTCTCCCTTTCAGAAAAAACACCATACTTTTGAATTTGGATAATTATTTCGTACCTTAAACGGCCTCCATGGACACATAGCCCTCTGTAAAATACCGTCAACTTGTATGCGGTTTCACCGCAAACAATACAGCACTATACAGTGTTACAAAAAAACATTTCTATGGTTGGGAATAACTTTTAAAGTTTTCAAGGAGGCCGATAATTTTATATCTAAATTAAAGCGTAGGTTCTCCCATTTCAGAAAAACACCATTACTTTTGAATTTGGATAATTATTTCGTACCTTAAACGGCCTCCATGGACACATAGCCCTCTGTAAAATACCGTCAACTTGCATGCGGTTTCACCGCAAACAATACAGCACTATACAGTGTTACAAAAAACATTTCTATGGTTGGGAATAACTTTTAAAGTTTTCAAGGGAGGCCGATAATTTTATATCTAAATTAAAGCTTAGGTTCTCCCCTTTCAGAAAAACACCATACTTTTGAATTTGGATAATTATTTCGTACCTTAAACGGCCTCCATGGACACATAGCCCTCTGTAAAATACTGTCAACTTGCATGCGGTTTCACCGCAAACAATACAGCACTATACAGTGTTACAAAAAAAAGCATTTCTATGGTTGGGAATAACTTTTAAAGTTTTTAAGGGAGGTCGATAATTTTATATCTAAATTAAATCGTAGGTTCTCCCCTTTCAGAAAAACACCATACTTTTGAATTTGGATAATTATTTCGTACCTTAAACGGCCTCCATGGACACATAGCCCTCTGTAAAATACCGTCAACTTGCATGCGGTTTCACCGCAAACAATACAGCACTATACAGTGTTACACAAAAACATTTCTATGGTTGGGAATAACTTTTAAAGTTTTCAAGGGAGGCCGATAATTTTATATCTAAATTAAAGCGTAGGTTCTCCCCTTTCAGAAAAACACCATACTTTTGAATTTGGATAATTATTTCGTACCTTAAACGGCCTCCATGGACACATAGCCCTCTGTAAATACCGTCAACTTGCATGCGGTTTCACCGCAAACAATACAGCACTATACAGTGTTACAAAAAACATTTCTATGGTTGGGAATAACTTTTAAAGTTTTCAAGGGAGGCCGATAATTTTATATCTAAATTAAAGCTTAGGTTCTCCCCTTTCAGAAAAACACCATACTTTTGAATTTGGATAATTATTTCGTACCTTAAACGGCCTCCATGGACACATAGCCCTCTGTAAAATACCGTCAACTTGCATGCGGTTTCACCGCAAACAATACAGCACTATACAGTGTTACAAAAAACATTTCTATGGTTGGGAATAACTTTTAAAGTTTTCAAGTGAGGCAGATAATTTTATATCTAAATTAAAGCTTAGGTTCTTCCCTTTCAGAAAAACACAATACTTTTGAATTTGGATAATTATTTCGTACCTTAAACGGCCTCCATGGACACATAGCCCTCTGTAAAATACGGTCAACTTGTATGCGGTTTCACCGCAAACAATACAGCACTATACAGTGTTACAAAAGAAACATTTCTATGGTTGGGAATAACTTTTAAAGTTTTCAAGAGAGGTCGATAATTTTATATCTAAATTAAAGCGTAGGTTCTCCCCTTTCAGAAAACACCATACTTTTGAATTTGGATAATTATTTCGTACCTTAAACGGCCTCCATGGACACATAGCCTCTCTGTAAAATACTGTCAACTTGCATGCGGTTTCACCGCAAACAATACAGCACTATACAGTGTTACAAAAAACATTTCTATGGTTGGGAATAACTTTTAAAGTTTTCAAGGAGGCCGATAATTTTATATCTAAATTAAAGCGTAGGTTCTCATTTCAGAAAAACACCATACTTTTGAATTTGGATAATTATTTCGTACCTTAAACGGCCTCCATGGACACATAGCCCTCTGTAAAATACTGTCAACTTGCATGCGGTTTCACCGCAAACAATACAGCACTATACAGTGTTTAAAAAAAACATTTCTATGGTTGGGAATAACTTTTAAAGTTTTCAAGGGAGGCCGATAATTTTATATCTAAATTAAAGCTTAGGTTCTCACCTTTCAGAAAAAACACCATACTTTTGAATTTGGATAATTATTTCGTACCTTAAACGGCCTCCATGGACACATAGCCCTCTGTAAAATACTGTCAACTTGCATGCGGTTTCACGGCAAACAAAACAGAACAATACAGTGTTACAACAACATTTCTATGGTTGGGAATAACTTTTAAAGTTTTCAAGTGAGGTCGATAATTTTATATCTAAATTAAAGCGTAGGTTCTCACCTTTCAGAAAAACACAATACTTTTGAATTTGGATAATTATTTCGTACCTTAAACGGCCTCCATGGACACATAGCCCTCTGTAAAATACCGTCAACTTGCATGCGGTTTCACCGCAAACAATACAGCACTATACAGTGTTACAAAAAAACATTTCTATGGTTGGGAATAACTTTTAAAGTTTTCAAGGTAGGCCGATAATTTTATATCTAAATTAAAGCTTAGGTTCTCCCTTCAGAAAAACACCATACTTTTGAATTTGGATAATTATTTCGTACCTTAAACGGCCTCCATGGACACATAGCCCTCTGTAAAATACCGTCAACTTGCATGCGGTTTCACCGCAAACAATACAGCACTATACAGTGTTACAAAAAAACATTTCTCTTGTTGGGAATAACTTTTAAAGTTTTCAATGGTGGCCGATAATTTTATATCTAAATTAAAGCTTAGGTTCTTCCCTTTCAGAAAAACCAATGCTTTTTAATTTGGATAATTATTTCGTACCTTAAACGGCCTCCATGGACACATAGCCCTCTGTAAAATACTGTCAATCTTGCATGCGGTTTCACCGCAAACAATACAGCACTATACAGTGTTACAAAAACATTTCTATGGTTGGGAATAACTTTTAAAGTTTTCAAGGGAGGCCGATAATTTTATATCTAAATTAAAGCTTAGGTTCTCCCCTTTCAGAAAAACACCATACTTTTGAATTTGGATAATTATTTCGAACCTTAAACGGCCTCCATGGACACATAGCCCTCTGTAAAATACCGTCAACTTGCATGCGGTTTCACCGCAAACAATACAGCACTATACAGTGTTACAAAAAAAAACATTTCTATGGTTGGGAATAACTTTTAAAGTTTTCAAGGGAGGCCGATAATTTTATATCTAAATTAAAGCGTAGGTTCTCCCTTTCAGAAAACACCCATATTTTTGAATTTGGATAATTATTTCGTACCTTAAACGGCCTCCATGGACACATAGCCCTCTGTAAAATACTGTCAACTTGCATGCGGTTTCACCGCAAACAATACAGCACTATACAGTGTTACAAAAAACATTTCTATGGTTGGGAATAACTTTTAAAGTTTTCAAGGGAGGCCGATAATTTTATATCTAAATTAAAGCTTAGGTTCTCCCCTTTCAGAAAAACACCATACTTTTGAATTTGGATAATTATTTCGTACCTTAAACGGCCTCCATGGACACATAGCCCTCTGTAAATACCGTCAACTTGCATGCGGTTTCACCGCAAACAATACAGCACTATACAGTGTTACAAAAAAAAAACATTTCTATGGTTGGGAATAACTTTTAAAGTTTTCAAGGGAGGTCGATAATTGTATATCTAAATTAAAGCGTAGGTTCTCCCCTTTCAGAAAAACACCATACTTTTGAATTTGGATAATTATTTCGTACCTTAAACGGCCTCCATGGACACATAGCCCTCTGTAAAATACCGTCAACTTGCATGCGGTTTCACCGCAAACAATACAGCACTATACAGTGTTACAAAACAAAACATTTCTATGGTTGGGAATAACTTTTAAAGTTTTCAAGGGAGGCCGATAATGTTATATCTAAATTAAAGCTTAGGTTCTCCCCTTTCAGAAAAACCCAATACTTTTGAATTTGGATAATTATTTCGTACCTTAAACGGCCTCCATGGACACATAGCCCTCTGTAAAATACGGTCAACTTGCATGCGGTTTCACCGCAAACAATACAGCACTATACAGTGTTACAAAAAAACCATTTCTATGGTTGGGAATAACTTTAAAGTTTTCAAGGGAGGCCGATAATTTTATATCTAAATTAAAGCTTAGGTTCTCCCCTTTCAGAAAAACCCAATACTTTTGAATTTGGATAATTATTTCGTGCCTTAAACGGCCTCCATGGACACATAGCCCTCTGTAAAATACCGTCAACTTGCATGCGGTTTCACCGCAAACAATACAGCACTATACAGTGTTACACACAAAAACATTTCTATGGTTGGGAATAACTTTTAAAGTTTTCAATGGCGGCCGATAATTTTATATCTAAATTAAAGCTTAGGTTCTCCCCTTTCAGAAAAACCCAATACTTTTGAATTTGGATAATTATTTCGTACCTTAAACGGCCTCCATGGACACATAGCCCTCTGTAAAATACCGTCAACTTGCATGCGGTTTCACCGCAAACAATACAGCACTATACAGTGTTACACAAAAACATTTCTATGGTTGGGAATAACTTTTAAAGTTTTCAAGGGAGGTCGATAATTTTATATCTAAATTAAAGCGTAGGTTCTCCCCTTTCAGAAAAACACCATACTTTTGAATTTGGATAATTATTTCGTACCTTAAACGGCCTCCATGGACACATAGCCCTCTGTAAAATACCGTCAACTTGCATGCGGTTTCACCGCAAACAATACAGCACTATACAGTGTTACAAAAAAAAACATTTCTATGGTTGGGAATATCTTTTAAAGTTTTCAAGGGAGGTCAATAATTGTATATCTAAATTAAAGCGTAGGTTCTCCCATTTCAGAAAAAACACCATACTTTTGAATTTGGTTAATTATTTCGTACCTTAAACGGCCTCCATGCACATATAGCCCTCTGTAAAATACCGTCAACTTGCATGCGGTTTCACCGCAAACAATACAGCACTATACAGTGTTACAAAAAAAAACATTTCTATGGTTGGGAATAACTTTTAAAGTTTTCAAGGGAGGCCGATAATGTTATATCTAAATTAAAGCTTAGGTTCTCCCCTTTCAGAAAAACACAATACTTTTGAATTTGGATAATTATTTCGTACCTTAAACGGCCTCCATGGACACATAGCACTTTGTAAAATACCGTCAACTTGCATGCGGTTTCACAGCAAACAATACAGCACTATACAGTGTTACACAAAAAACATTTCTATGGTTGGGAATAACTTTTAAAGTTTTCAAGGGAGGCCGATAATGTTATATCTAAATTAAAGCTTAGGTTCTCCCCTTTCAGAAAAACACCATACTTTTGAATTTGGATAATTATTTCGTACCATAAACGGCCTCCATGGACACTTAGCCCTAGGTAAAATACGGTCAACTTGCATGCGGTTTCACCGCAAACAATACAGCACTATACAGTGTTACAAAAAAAACATTTCTATGGTTGGGAATAACTTTTAAAGTTTTCAAGGGAGGTCGATAATTTTATATCAAAATTAAAGCGTAGGTTCTCCCCTTTCAGAAAAACACCATACTTTTGAATTTGGATAATTATTTCGTACCTTAAACGGCCTCCATGGACACATAGCCCTCTGTAAAATACCGTCAACTTGCATGCGGTTTCACCGCAAACAATACAGCACTATACAGTGTTACAAAAAAATACATTTCTATGGTTGGGAATAACTTTTAAAGTTTTCAAGGGAGGCCGATAATGTTATATCTAAATTAAAGCTTAGGTTCTCCCCTTTCAGAAAAACACAATACTTTTGAATTTGGATAATTATTTCGTACCTTAAACGGCCTCCATGGACACATAGCCCTCTGTAAAATACCGTCAACTTGCATGCGGTTTCACCGCAAACAATACAGCACTATACAGTGTTACAAAAAAAAACATTTTTATGGTTGGGAATATCTTTTACAGTTTTCAAGGGAGGTCAATAATTGTATATCTAAATTAAAGCGTAGGTTCTCCCATTTCAGAAAAAACACCATACTTTTGAATTTGGTTAATTATTTCGTACCTTAAACGGCCTCCATGCACATATAGCCCTCTGTAAAATACCGTCAACTTGCATGCGGTTTCACCGCAAACAATACAGCACTATACAGTGTTACAAAAAAAAACATTTCTATGGTTGGGAATAACTTTTAAAGTTTTCAAGGGAGGCCGATAATGGTATATCTAAATTAAAGCTTAGGTTCTCCCCTTTCAGAAAAACACAATACTTTTGAATTTGGATAATTATTTCGTACCTTAAACGGCCTCCATGGACACATAGCTCTCTGTAAAATACCGTCAACTTGCATGCGGTTTCACCGCAAACAATACAGCACTATACAGTGTTACAAAAAACACATTTCTATGATTGGGAATAACTTTTAAAGTTTTCAAGGGAGGCCGATAATTTTATATCTAAATTAAAGCGTAGGTTCTCCACTTTCAGAAAAACACCATATTTTGGATAATTTGGATAATTTTGAATTTGGATAATTATTTCGTACCTTAAACGGCCTCCATGGACACATATCTCTCTGTAAAATGCCGTCAACTTGCATGCGGTTTCACCGCAAACAATACAGCACTATACAGTGTTACAAAAAAAACATTTCTATGGTTGGGAATAACTTTTAAAGTTTTCAAGGGAGGCCGATAATTTTATATCTAAATTAAAGCTTAGGTTCTCCCCTTTCAGTAAAACACAATACTTTTGAATTTGGATAATTATTTCGTACCTTAATCGGCCCCCATGGACACATAGCCCTCTGTAAAATACCATCGACTTGCATGAGGTTTCACCGCAAACAATACAGCACTATACAGTGTTACAAAAAACATTTCTGTGGTTGGGAATATCTTTTAAAGTTTTCAAGGGAGGTCAATAATTGTATATCTAAATTAAAGCGTAGGTTCTCCCATTTCAGAAAAAACACCATACTTTTGAATTTGGTTAATTATTTCGTACCTTAAACGGCCTCCATGCACATATAGCCCTCTGTAAAATACCGTCAACTTGCATGCGGTTTCACCGCAAACAATACAGCACTATACAGTGTTACAAAAAAAAACATTTCTATGGTTGGGAATAACTTTTAAAGTTTTCAAGGGAGGCCGATAATGTTATATCTAAATTAAAGCTTAGGTTCTCCCCTTTCAGAAAAACACCATACTTTTGAATTTGGATAATTATTTCGTACCATAAACGGCCTCCATGGACACTTAGCCCTAGGTAAAATACGGTCAACTTGCATGCGGTTTCACCGCAAACAATACAGCACTATACAGTGTTACAAAAAAACATTTCTATGGTTGGGAATAACTTTTAAAGTTTTCAAGGGAGGTCGATAATTTTATATCTTAATTAAATCGTTGGTTCTCACATTTAAGAAAAACACCATACTTTTGAATTTGGATAATTATTTCGTACCTTAAACGGCCTCCATGGACACATAGCCCTCTGTAAATACCGTCAACTTGCATGCGGTTTCACCGCAAACAATACAGCACTATACAGTGTTACAAAAATACATTTCTATGGTTGGGAATAACTTTTAAAGTTTTCAAGGGAGGCCGATAATGTTATATCTAAATTAAAGCTTAGGTTCTCCCCTTTCAGAAAAACACAATACTTTTGAATTTGGATAATTATTTCGTACCTTAAACGGCCTCCATGGACACATAGCCCTCTGTAAAATACCGTCAACTTGCATGCGGTTTCACCGCAAACAATACAGCACTATACAGTGTTACAAAAAAAAACATTTTTATGGTTGGGAATATCTTTTACAGTTTTCAAGGGAGGTCAATAATTGTATATCTAAATTAAAGCGTAGGTTCTCCCATTTCAGAAAAAACACCATACTTTTGAATTTGGTTAATTATTTCGTACCTTAAACGGCCTCCATGCACATATAGCCCTCTGTAAAATACCGTCAACTTGCATGCGGTTTCACCGCAAACAATACAGCACTATACAGTGTTACAAAAAAAAACATTTCTATGGTTGGGAATAACTTTTAAAGTTTTCAAGGGAGGCCGATAATGTTATATCTAAATTAAAGCTTAGGTTCTCCCCTTTCAGAAAAACACAATACTTTTGAATTTGGATAATTATTTCGTACCTTAAACGGCCTCCATGGACACATAGCCCTCTGTAAAATACCGTCAACTTGCATGCGGTTTCACCGCAAACAATACAGCACTATACAGTGTTACAAAAAAATACATTTCTATGGTTGGGAATAACTTTTAAAGTTTTCAAGGGAGGCCGATAATTTTATATCTAAATTAAAGCGTAGGTTCTCCACTTTCAGAAAAACACCATATTTTGGATAATTTGGATAATTTTGAATTTGGATAATTATTTCGTACCTTAAACGGCCTCCATGGACACATATCTCTCTGTAAAATGCCGTCAACTTGCATGCGGTTTCACCGCAAACAATACAGCACTATACAGTGTTACAAAAAAACATTTCTATGGTTGGGAATAACTTTTAAAGTTTTCAAGGGAGGCCGATAATTTTATATCTAAATTAAAGCTTAGGTTCTCCCCTTTCAGTAAAACACAATACTTTTGAATTTGGATAATTATTTCGTACCTTAATCGGCCCCCATGGACACATAGCCCTCTGTAAAATACCATCGACTTGCATGAGGTTTCACCGCAAACAATACAGCACTATACAGTGTTACAAAAAACATTTCTGTGGTTGGGAATAACTTTTAAAGTTTTCAAGGGAGGCCGATAATTTTATATCTAAATTAAAGCTTAGGTTCTCCCCTTTCAGAAAAACACCATACTTTTGAATTTAGTTAATTATTTCGTACCTTAAACGGCCTCCATGGACACATATCCCTCTGTAAAATGCCGTCAACTTGCATGCGGTTTCATCGCAAACAATACAGCACTATACAGTGTTACAAAAAAAACATTTCTATGGTTGGGAATAACTTTTAAAGTTTTCAAGGGAGGCCGATAATTTTATATCAAAATTAAAGGTTAGGTTCTCCCCTTTCAGAAAAACACAATACTCTTGAATTTGGATAATTATTTCGTACCTTAAACGGCCTCCATGGACACATAGCCCTGTAAAATACGGTCAACTTGCATGCGGTTTCACCGCAAACAATACAGCACTATACAGTGTTACAAAAAAACATTTCAATGGTTGGGAATAACATTTAAAGTTTTCAAGGGAGGCCGATAATTTTATATCTAAATTAAAGCTTAGGTTCTCCCCTTTCAGAAAAACACAATACTTTTGAATTTGGATAATTATTTCGTACCTTAAACGGCCTCCATGGACACATATCCATCTGTAAAATACCGTCAACTTGCATGCGGTTTCACCGCAAACAATACAGCACTATACAGTGTTACAAAAAAAAAGAACATTTCTATGGTTGGGAATAACTTTTAAAGTTTTCAAGGGAGGTCAATAATTGTATATCTAAATTAAAGCGTAGGTTCTCCCATTTCAGAAAAAAAACCATATTTTTGAATTTGGTTAATTATTTCGTACCTTAAACGGCCTCCATGCACATATAGCCCTCTGTAAAATACCGTCAACTTGCATGCGGTTTCACCGCAAACAATACAGCACTATACAGTGTTACACAAAAAAATTTGTCTATGGTTGGGAATAACTTTTAAAGTTTTCAAGGGAGGCCGATAATGTTATATCTAAATTAAAGCTTAGGTTCTCCCCTTTCAGAAAAACACCATACTTTTGAATTTGGATAATTATTTCGTACCATAAACGGCCTCCATGGACACTTAGCCCTAGGTAAAATACGGTCAACTTGCATGCGGTTTCACCGCAAACAATACAGCACTATACAGTGTTACAAAAAAACATTTCTAGGGTTAGGAATAACTTTTAAAGTTTTCAAGGGAGGCCGATAATTTTATATCTAAATTAAAGCTTAGGTTCTCCCCTTTCAGAAAAAACCAATACTTTTGAATTTGGATACTTATTTCGTACCTTAAACGGCCTCCATGGACACATAGCCCTCTGTAAAATACCGTCAACTTGCATGCGGTTTCACCGCAAACAATACAGCACTATACAGTGTTACACAAAAAACATTTCTATGGTTGGGAATAACTTTAAAAGTTTTCAAGGGAGGTCGATAATTTTATTTCAAAATTAAAGCGTAGGTTCTCCCCTTTCAGAAAAACACCATATTTTTGAATTTGGATAATTATTTCGTACCTTAAACGGCCTCCATGGACACATAGCCCTCTGTAAAATACCGTCAACTTGCATGCGGTTTCACCGCAAACAATACAGCACTATACAGTGTTACAAAAAAAAACATTTCTATGGTTGGGAATATCTTTTAAAGTTTTCAAGGGACGTCAATAATTGTATATCTAAATTAAAGCGTAGGTTCTCCCATTTCAGAAAAAACACCATACTTTTGAATTTGGTTAATTATTTCGTACCTTAAACGGCCTCCATGCACATATAGCCCTCTGTAAAATACCGTCAACTTGCATGCGGTTTCACCGCAAACAATACAGCACTATACAGTGTTACAAAACAAAACATTTCTATGGTTGGGAATAACTTTTAAAGTTTTCAAGGGAGGCCGATAATGTTATATCTAAATTAAAGCTTAGGTTCTCCCCTTTCAGAAAAACACAATACTTTTGAATTTGGATAATTATTTCGTACCTTAAACGGCCTCCATGGACACATAGCACTTTGTAAAATACCGTCAACTTGCATGCGGTTTCACAGCAAACAATACAGCACTATACAGTGTTACCAAAAAAAATATTCTATGGTTGGGAATAACTTTTAAAGTTTTCAAGGGAGGCAGATAATTTTATATCTAAATTAAAGCTTAGGTTCTCCCCTTTCAGAAAAAAAACATACTTTTGAATTTGGATAATTATTTCGTACCTTAAACGGCCTCCATGGACACTTAGCCCTCTGTAAAATACCGTCAACTTGCATGCGGTTTCACCGCAAACAATACAGCATTATACAGTGTTACACACAAAAAAACATTTCTATGGTTGGGAATAACTTTTAAAGTTTTCAAGGGTGGTCGATAATTTTATATCTAAATTAAAGCTTAGGTTCTCCCCTTTCAGAAAAAACCAATACTTTTGAATTTGGATACTTATTTCGTACCTTAAACGGCCTCCATGGACACATAGCCCTCTGTAAAATACCGTCAACTTGCATGCGGTTTCACCGCAAACAATACAGCACTATACAGTGTTACACAAAAAACATTTCTATGGTTTGGAATAACTTTTAATGTTTTGAAGGGAGGTCGATAATTTTATATCAAAATTAAAGCGTAGGTTCTCCCCTTTCAGAAAAACACCATACTTTTTAATTTGGATAATTATTTCGTACCTTAAACGGCCTCCATGGACACATAGCCCTCCGTAAAATACTGTCAACTTGCATGCGGTTTCACCGCAAACAATACAGCACTATACAGTGTTACAAAAAAAACATTTCTATGGTTGGGAATATCTTTTAAAGTTTTCACGGGAGGTCAATAATTTTATATATAAATTAAAGCGTAGGTTCTCACATTTCAGAAAAACACCATACTTTTGAATTTGGTTAATTATTTCGTACCTTAAACGGCCTCCATGCACATATAGCCCTCTGTAAAATACCGTCAACTTGCATGCGGTTTCACCGCAAACAATACAGCACTATACAGTGTTACAAAAAAAAACATTTCTATGGTTGAAAATAACTTTTAAAGTTTTCAAGGGAGGCCGATAATGTTATATCTAAATTAAAGCTTAGGTTCTCCCCTTTCAGAAAAACACAATACTTTTGAATTTGGATAATTATTTCGTACCTTAAACGGCCTCCATGGACACATAGCACTTTGTAAAATACCGTCAACTTGCATGCGGTTTCACAGCAAACAATACAGCACTATACAGTGTTACAAAAGAAAAAATTCTATGGTTGGGAATAACTTTTAAAGTTTTCAAGGGAGGCCGATAATTTTATATCTAAATTAAAGCTTAGGTTCTCCCCTTTCAGAAAAAAACAATACTTTTGAATTTGGATACTTATTTCGTACCTTAAACGGCCTCCATGGACACATAGCCCTCTGTAAAATACCGTCAACTTGCATGCGGTTTCACCGCAAACAATACAGCACTATACAGTGTTACACAAAAAACATTTCTATGGTTGGGAATAACTTTTAAAGTTTTCAAGGGAGGCCGATATTTTTATATCTAAATTAAATCGTAGGTTCACCCCTTTCAGAAAAACACCATACTTTTGAATTTGGATACTTATTTCGTACCTTAAACGGCCTCCATGGACACATAGCCCTCTGTAAAATACCGTCAACTTGCATGCGGTTTCACCGCAAACAATACAGCACTATACAGTGTTACACAAAAACATTTCTATGGTTGGGAATAACTTTTAAAGTTTTCAAGGGAGGTCGATAATTTTATATCTAAATTAAAGCGTAGGTTCTCCCCTTTCAGAAAAACACCATACTTTTGAATTTGGATAATTATTTCGTACCTTAAACGGCCTCCATGGACACATAGCCCTCTGTAAAATACCGTCAACTTGCATGCGGTTTCACCGCAAACAATACAGCACTATACAGTGTTACAAAAACACATTTCTATGGTTGGGAATATCTTTTAAAGTTTTCAAGGGAGGTCAATAATTGTATATCTAAATTAAAGCGTAGGTTCTCCCATTTCAGAAAAAACACCATACTTTTGAATTTGGTTAATTATTTCGTACCTTAAACGGCCTCCATGCACATATAGCCCTCTGTAAAATACCGTCAACTTGTATGCGGTTTCACCGCAAACAATACAGCACTATACAGTGTTACAAAAAAACATTTCTATGGTTGGGAATAACTTTTAAAGTTTTCAAGGGAGGCCGATAATTTTATATCTAAATTAAAGCTTAGGTTCTCCCCTTCAGAAAAACACCATACTTTTGAATTTGGATAATTATTTCGTACCATAAACGGCCTCCATGGACACATAGCCCTCTGGTAAAATACGGTCAACTTGCATGCGGTTTCACCGCAAACAATACAGCACTATACAGTGTTACAAAAAAACATTTCTATGGTTGGGAATAACTTTTAAAGTTTTCAAGGGAGGCCGATAATTTTATATCTAAATTAAAGCTTAGGTTCTCACATTTCAGAAAAACCCAATACTTTTGAATTTGGATAATTATTTCGTACCTTAAACGGCCTCCATGGACACATAGCCCTCTGTAAAATACCGTCAACTTGCATGCGGTTTCACCGCAAACAATACAGCACTATACAGTGTTACAAAAAACACATTTCTATGGTTGGGAATAACTTTTAAAGTTTTCAAGGGAGGTCGATAATTGTATATCTAAATTAAACACCATACTTTTGAATTTGGATAATTATTTCGTACCTTAAACGGCCTCCATGGACACATAGCCCTCTGTAAAATACCGTCAACTTGCATGCGGTTTCACCGCAAACAATACAGCACTATACAGTGTTACAAAAAAACATTTTTATGGTTGGGAATAACTTTAAAGTTTTCAAGGAGGCCGATAATTTTATATCTAAATTAAAGCTTAGGTTCTCCCCTTTCAGAAAACACCATACTTTTGAATTTGGATAATTATTTCGTACCATAAACGGCCTGCATGGACACATAGCCCTCTGTAAAATACTGTCAACTTGCATGCGGTTTCACCGCAAACAATACAGCACTATACAGTGTTAAAAAAACATTTCTAGGGTTGGGACTAACTATAAAAGTTTTCAAGGAGGCCGATAATTTTATATCTAAATTAAAGCGTAGGTTCTCCCTTTCAGAAAAACACCAATACTTTTGAATTTGGATAATTATTTCGTACCTTAAACGGCCTCCATGGACACATAGCCCTCTGTAAAATACCGTTAACTTGCATGCGGTTTCACCGCAAACAATACAGCACTATACAGTGTTACAAAAAACATTTCTAGGGTTGGGAATAACTTTTAAAGTTTTCATGGGAGGCCGATAATTTAATATCTAAATTAAAGCTTAGGTTCTCCCCTTTCAGAAAAACCCAATACTTTTGAATTTGGATAATTATTTCGTACCTTAAACGGCCTCCATGGACACATAGCCTCTGTAAAATACGGTCAACTTGCATGCGCTTTCACCGCAAACAATACAGCACTATACAGTGTTACAAACAACATTTCTATGGTTGGGAATAACTTTTAAAGTTTTCAAGGGAGGCCGATAATTTTATATCTAAATTAAAGTTTAGGTTCTCCCTTTCAGAAAAACACCATACTTTTGAATTTGGATAATTATTTCGTACCTTAAACGGCCTCCATGGACACATAGCCCTCTGTAAAATACCGTCAACTTGCATGCGGTTTCACCGCAAACAATACAGCACTATACAGTGTTACAAAAAAAACATTTCTATGGTTGGGAATAACTTTAAAGTTTTCAAGGGAGTCCGATAATTTTATATCTAAATTAAAGCTTAGGTTCTCCCCTTTCAGAAAAACACCATACTTTTGAATTTGGATAATTATTTCGTACCTTAAACGGCCTCCATGGACACATAGCCCTCTGTAAAATACTGTCAACTTGCATGCGGTTTCACCGCAAACAATACAGCACTATACAGTATTACAAAAAACATTTGGTTGGTTGGGAATAACTTTTAAAGTTTTCAAGGAGGCCGATAATTTTATATCTAAATTAAAGCTTAGGTTCTCCCTTTCAGAAAAACACCATACTTTTGAATTTGGATAATTATTTCGTACCTTAAACGGCCTCCATGGACACATAGCCTCTCTGTAAAATACCGTCAACTTGCATGCGGTTTCACCGCAAACAATACAGCACTATACAGTGTTACAAAAAACATTTCTATGGTTGGGAATAACTTTTAAAGTTTTCAAGGAGGTCGATAATTTTATATCTAAATTAAAGCTTAGGTTCTCCCTTTCAGAAAAACACCATACTTTTGAATTTGGATAATTATTTCGTACCTTAAACGGCCTCCATGGACACATAGCCCTCTGTAAAATACTGTCAACTTGCATGCGGTTTCACCGCACACAACAATACAGCACTATACAGTGTTACAAAAACATTTCTATGGTTGGGAATAACTTTTAAAGTTTTCAAGGAGGCCGATAATTTTATATCTAAATTAAAGCTTAGGTTCTCCTTTCAGAAAAACACCATACTTTTGAATTTGGATAATTATTTCGTACCTTAAACGGCCTCCATGGACACATAGCCCTCTGTAAAATACTGTCAACTTGCATGCGGTTTCACCGCAAACAATACAGCACTATACAGTGTTACAAAAACATTTCTATGGTTGGGAATAACTTTAAAGTTTTCAAGGGAGGCCGATAATTTTATATCTAAATTAAATCGTAGGTTCTCCCTTCAGAAAGACACCACACTTTTGAATTTTGAAAATTATTTCGTACCTTAAACTGCCTCCATGGACTCCTCGACGCTCTTAATATACGGTCAACTTGCATGCGGTTTCACCGCAAACAATACATCACTATACAGTGTTACCCTAAAAAATTTCTATGGTTGGGAATAACTTTTAAAGTTTTCAAGGGAGGCCGATAATTTTATATCTAAATTAAAGCGTAGGTTCTCCCCTTTCAGAAAAACACCAATACTTTTGAATTTGGATAATTATTTCGTACCTTAAACGGCCTCCATGGACACATAGCCCTCTGTAAAATACTGTCAACTTGCATGCGGTTTCACCGCAAACAATACAGCACTATACAGTGTTACAAAAAACATTTCTATGGTTGGGAATAACTTTTAAAGTTTTCAAGGGAGGCCGATAATTTTATATCTAAATTAAAGCTTAGGTTCTCCCCTTTCAGAAAAACACCATACTTTTGAATTTGGATAATTATTTCGTACCTTAAACGGCCTCCATGGACACATAGCCCTCTGTAAAATACCGTCAACTTGCATGCGGTTTCACCGCAAACAATACAGCACTATACAGTGTTACAAAAAACATTTCTATGGTTGGGAATAACTTTTAAAGTTTTCAAGGGAGGCCGATAATTTTATATCTAAATTAAAGCGTAGGTTCTCCCCTTTCAGAAAAACACCATACTTTTGAATTTGGATAATTATTTCGTACCTTAAACGGCCTCCATGGACACATAGCCCTCTGTAAAATACCGTCAACTTGCATGCGGTTTCACCGCAAACAATACAGCACTATACAGTGTTACAAAAGAAACATTTCTATGGTTGGGAATAACTTTTAAAGTTTTCAAGGGAGGTCGATAATTTTATATCTAAATTAAATCGTAGGTTCTCCCCTTTCAGAAACACACCATACTTTTGAATTTGGATAATTATTTCGTACCTTAAACGGCCTCCATGGACACATAGCCCTCTGTAAAATACCGTCAACTTGCATGCGGTTTCACCGCAAACAATACAGCACTATACAGTGTTACAAAAAAACATTTCTATGGTTGGGAATAACTTTTAAAGTTTTCAAGGAGGCCGATAATTTTATATCTAAATTAAAGCTTAGGTTCTCCTCTTCAGAAAACACCATACTTTTGAATTTGGATAATTATTTCGTACCTTAAACGGCCTCCATGGACACATAGCCCTCTGTAAAATACCGTCAACTTGCATGCGGTTTCACCGCAAACAATACAGCACTATACAGTGTTACAAAAAAACATTTCTATGGTTGGGAATAACTTTTAAAGTTTTAAAGGGAGGTCGATAATTTTATATCTAAATTAAAGCGTAGGTTCTCCCCTTTCAGAAAAACACCATACTTTTGAATTTGGATAATTATTTCGTACCTTAAACGGCCTCCATGGACACATAGCCCTCTGTAAAATACTGTCAACTTGCATGCGGTTTCACCGCAAACAATACAGCACTATACAGTGTTACAAAAACATTTCTATGGTTGGGAATAACTTTTAAAGTTTTCAAGGGAGGCCGATAATTTTATATCTAAATTAAAGCTTAGGTTCTCCCCTATCAGAAAAACCCAATACTTTTGAATTTGGATAATTATTTCGTACCTTAAACGGCCTCCATGGACACATACCCACTCTGTAAAATACTGTCAACTTGCATGCGGTTTCACCGCAAACAATACAGCACTATACTGTGTTACAAAAAAACATTTCTATGGTTGGGAATAACTTTTAAAGTTTTCAAGGAGGCCGATAATTTTATATCTAAATTAAAGCTTAGGTTCTCCCTTTCAGAAAAACACCATACTTTTGAATTTGGATAATTATTTCGTACCTTAAACGGCCTCCATGGACACATAGCCCTCTGTAAAATACTGTCAACTTGCATGCGGTTTCACCGCAAACAATACAGCACTATACAGTGTTACAAAAAAACATTCTCTATGGTTGGGAATAACTTTTAAAGTTTTCAAGGAGGTCGATAATTTTATATCTAAATTAAAGCGTAGGTTCTCCCTTTCAGAAAAACAATACTTTTTGAATTTGGATAATTATTTCGTACCTTAAACGGCCTCCATGGACACATAGCCCTCTGTAAAATACCGTCAACTTGCATGCGGTTTCACCGCAAACAATACAGCACTATACAGTGTTACAAAAAACATTTCTATGGTTGGGAATAACTTTTAAAGTTTTCAAGGGAGGCCGATAATTTTATATCTAAATTAAAGCTTAGGTTCTCCCCTTTCAGAAAAACACCATACTTTTGAATTTGGATAATTATTTCGTACCTTAAACGGCCTCCATGGACACATAGCCCTCTGTAAAATACCGTCAACTTGCATGCGGTTTCACAACAAACAATACAGCACTATACAGTGTTACAAAACAAACATTTCTATGGTTGGGAATAACTTTTAAAGTTTTCAAGGAAGGCCGATAATGTTATATCTAAATTAAAGCTTAGGTTCTCCTCTTTCAGAAAAACACCATACTTTTGAATTTGGATAATTATTTCGTACCTTAAACGGCCTCCATGGACACATAGCCCTCTGTAAAATACCGTCAACTTGCATGCGGTTTCACCGCAAACAATACAGCACTATACAGTGTTACAAAAACATTTCTATGGTTGGGAATAACTTTAAAATTTTCAAGGAGGCCGATAATTTTATATCTAAATTAAAGCTTAGGTTCTCCCTTTCAGAAAACACCAATACTTTTGAATTTGGATAATTATTTCGTACCTTAAACGGCCTCCATGGACACATAGCCCTCTGTAAAATACTGTCAACTTGCATGCGGTTTCACCGCAAACAATACAGCACTATACAGTGTTACAAAAAAAACATTTCTATGGTTGGGAATAACTTTTAAAGTTTTCAAGGGAGGCCGATAATTTTATATCTAAATTAAAGCGTAGGTTCTCCCCTTTCAGAAACACCCAATACTTTTGAATTTGGATAATTATTTCGTACCTTAAACGGCCTCCATGGACACATAGCCCTCTGTAAAATACCGTCAACTTGCATGCGGTTTCACCGCAAACAATACAGCACTATACAGTGTTAGAAAAAAATACATTTCTATGGTTGGGAATAACCTTTAAAGTTTTCAAGGGAGGCCGATAATTTTATATCTAAATTAAAGCTTAGGTTCTCCCTTTCAGAAAAACACCATACTTTTGAATTTGGATAATTATTTCGTACCTTAAACGGCCTCCATGGACACATAGCCCTCTGTAAAATACTGTCAACTTGCATGCGGTTTCACCGCAAACAATACAGCACTATACAGTGTTACAAAAACATTTTATGGTTGGGAATAACTTTAAAGTTTTCAAGGAGGTCGATAATTTTATATCTAAATTAAATCGTAGGTTCTCCCCTTTCAGAAAAAAAACATACTTTTGAATTTGGATAATTATTTCGTACCTTAAACGGCCTCCATGGACACATAGCCCTCTGTAAAATACCGTCAACTTGCATGCGGTTTCACCGCAAACAATACGGCACTATACAGTGGTACAAAAAAAAACATTTCTATGGTTGGCAATAACTTTAAAGTTTTCAAGGAGGTCGATAATTTTATATCTAAATTAAAGCGTAGGTTCTCCCTTTCAGAAAAAACCAATACTTTTGAATTTGATAATTATTTCGTACCTTAAACGGCCTCCATGGACACATAGCCCTCTGTAAAATACCGTCAACTTGCATGCGGTTTCACCGCAAACAATACAGCACTATACAGTGTTACAAAAAAAAACATTTCTATGGTTGGCAATAACTTTTAAAGTTTTCAAGGGAGGCCGATAATTTTATATCTAAATTAAAGCTTAGCTTCTCCCCTTTCAGAAAAACCCAATACTTTTGAATTTGGATAATTATTTCGTACCTTAAACGGCCTCCATGGACACATAGCCCTCTGTAAAATACCGTCAACTTGCATGCGGTTTCACCGCAAACAATACAGCACTATACAGTGTTACAAAAAAACATTTTTATTGTTGGGAATAACTTTTAAAGTTTTCATGGGAGGCCGATAATTTTATATCTAAATTAAAGCTTAGGTTCTCCTCTTTCAGAAAAACACCATACTTTTGAATTTGGATAATTATATCGTACCTTAAACGGCCTCCATGGACACATAGCCCTCTGTAAAATACCGTCAACTTGCATGCGGTTTCACCGCAAACAATACAGCACTATACAGTGTTACAAAAAACATTTCTATGGTTGGGAATAACTTTAAAGTTTTCAAGGGAGGTCGATAATTTTATATCTAAATTAAAGCTTAGGTTCTCCCTTTCAGAAAAACACCCAATACTTTTGAATTTGGATAATTATTTCGTACCTTAAACGGCCTCCATGGACACATAGCCCTCTGTAAAATACTGTCAACTTGCATGCGGTTTCACCGCAAACAATACAGCACTATACAGTGTTACAAAAACATTTCTATGGTTGGGAATAACTTTTAAAGTTTTCAAGGAGGCCGATAATTTTATATCTAAATTAAAGCTTAGGTTCTCCCTTCAGAAAACCCAATACTTTTGAATTTGGATAATTATTTCGTACCTTAAACGGCCTCCATGGACACATAGCCCTCTGTAAAATACTGTCAACTTGCATGCGGTTTCACCGCAAACAATACAGCACTATACAGTGTTACAAAAAACATTTCTATGGTTGGGAATAACTTTAAAGTTTTCAAGGAGGCCGATAATTTTATATCTAAATTAAAGCTTAGGTTCTCCCTTTCAGAAAACACCATACTTTTGAATTTGGATAATTATTTCGTACCTTAAACGGCCTCCATGGACACATAGCCCTCTGTAAAATACCGTCAACTTGGATGCGGTTTCACCGCAAAAAATACAGCACTATACAGTGTTACAAAAAAAAACATTTCTATGGTTGGGAATAACTTTTAAAGTTTTCAAGGGAGGTCGATAATTTTATATCTAAATTAAAGCGTAGGTTCTCCTCTTTCAGAAAAACACCATACTTTTGAATTTGGATAATTATTTCGTACCTTAAACGGCCTCCATGGACACATAGCCCTCTGTAAAATACCGTCAACTTGCATGCGGTTTCACCGCAAACAATACAGCACTATACAGTGTTACCAAAAAAATACATTTCTATGGTTGGGAATAACTTTTAAAGTTTTCAAGGGAGGCCGATAATTTTATATCTAAATTAAAGCGTAGGTTCTCCCTTTCAGAAAAACACCATACTTTTGAATTTGGATAATTATTTCGTACCTTAAACGGCCTCCATGGACACATAGCCCTCTGTAAAATACCGTCAACTTGCATGCGGTTTCACCGCAAACAATACAGCACTATACAGTGTTACAAAAAACATTTCTATGGTTGGGAATAACTTTTAAAGTTTTCAAGGGAGGTCGATAATTTTATATCTAAATTAAAGCGTAGGTTCTCCCCTTTCAGAAAAACCCATACTTTTGAATTTGGATAATTATTTCGTACCTTAAACGGCCTCCATGGACACATAGCCCTCTGTAAAATACCGTCAACTTGCATGCGGTTTCACCGCAAACAATACAGCACTATACAGTGTTACAAAAAAACATTTCTATGATTGGGAATAACTTTAAAGTTTTCAAGGAGGCCGATAATTTTATATCTAAATTAAAGCTTAGGTTCTCCTTTCAGAAAAACCCAATACTTTTGAATTTGGATAATTATTTCGTACCTTAAACGGCCTCCATGGACACATAGCCCTCTGTAAAATACGGTCAACTTGCATGCGGTTTCACCGCAAACAATACAGCACTATACAGTGTTACAAAAGAAACATTTCTATGGTTGGGAATAACTTTTAAAGTTTTCAAGGGAGGCCGATAATTTTATATCTAAATTAAAGCTTAGGTTCTCCCCTTTCAGAAAAACACCATACTTTTGAATTTGGATAATTATTTCGTACCTTAAACGGCCTCCATGGACACATAGCCCTCCGCAAAATACTGTCAACTTGCATGCGGTTTCACCGCAAACAATACAGCACTATACAGTGTTACAAAAACATTTCTATGGTTGGGAATAACTTTTAAAGTTTTCAAGGAGGTCGATAATTTTATATCTAAATTAAAGCTTAGGTTCTCCCTTTCAGAAAACACCATACTTTTTGAATTTGGATAATTATTTCGTACCTTAAACGGCCTCCATGGACACATAGCCCTCTGTAAAATACCGTCAACTTGCATGCGGTTTCACCGCAAACAATACAGCACTATACAGTGTTACAAAAAAACATTTCTATGGTTGGGAATAACTGTTAAAGTTTTCAAGGCAGGTCGATAATTTTATATCTAAATTAAAGCGTAGGTTCTCCCCTATCAGAAAAACCCAATACTTTTGAATTTGGATAATTATTTCGTACCTTAAACGGCCTCCATGGACACATAGCCCTCTGTAAAATACGGTCAACTTGCATGCGGTTTCACCGCAAACAATACAGCACTATACAGTGTTACAAAAAAACATTTCTATGGTTGGGAATAACTTTTAAAGTTTTCAAGGGAGGCCGATAATTTTATATCTAAATTAAAGCTTAGGTTCTCATACTTTTGAATTTGGATAATTATTTCGTACCTTAAACGGCCTCCATGGACACATAGCCCTCTGTAAAATACCGTCAACTTGCATGCCGTTTCACCGCAAACAATACAGCACTATACAGTGTTACAAAAAAACATTTCTATGGTTGGGAATAACTTTAAAGTTTTCAAGGAGGCCGATAATTTTATATCTAAATTAAAGCGTTAGGTTCTCCCTTTCAGAAAAACACCATACTTTTGAATTTGGATAATTATTTCGTACCTTAAAATTCCTACATTGAAACATAGACATCTGTAAAATACAGTCAAATTGCATGCGGTTTCACCGCAAACAATACAGCACTATACAGTGTTACAAAAACATTTCTATGGTTGGGAATAACTTTTAAAGTTTTCAAGGAGGTCGATAATTTATATATCTAAATTAAAGCGTAGGTTCTCCCTTTCAGAAAAACACCATCCATTTGAATTTGTATAATTATTTCTGCACCTAAACGGCCTCCATGGACACATAGCCCTCTGTAAAATACTGTCAATCTTGCATGCGGTTTCACCGCAAACAATACAGCACTATACAGTGTTACAAAAACATTTCTATTGTTGGGAATAACTTTAAAGTTTTCATGGGAGGCCGATAATTTTATATCTAAATTAAAGCTTAGGTTCTCCCTTTCAGAAAAACACCATACTTTTGAATTTGGATAATTATTTCGTACCTTAAACGGCCTCCATGGACACATAGCCCTCTGTAAAATACCGTCAACTTGCATGCGGTTTCACCGCAAACAATACAGCACTATACAGTGTTACAAAAAACATTTCTATGGTTGGGAATAACTTTTAAAGTTTTCAAGGGAGGCCGATAATTTTATATCTAAATTAAAGCGTAGGTTCTCCCCTTTCAGAAAAACACCATACTTTTGAATTTGGATAATTATTTCGTACCTTAAACGGCCTCCATGGACACATAGCCCTCTGTAAAATACTGTCAACTTGCATGCGGTTTCACCGCAAACAATACAGCACTATACAGTGTTACAAAAAACATTTATGGTTGGGAATAACTTTTAAAGTTTTCAAGGAGGTCGATAATTTTATATCTAAATTAAAGCGTAGGTTCTTCCCTGTCTGAAAACAGCATACTTTTGAATTTGGATAATTATTTCGTACCTTAAACGGCCTCCATGGACACATAGCCCTCTGTAAAATACCGTCAACTTGCATGCGGTTTCACCGCAAACAATACAGCACTATACAGTATTACAAAAACATTTCTATGGTTGGGAATAACTTTTAAAGTTTTCAAGGGAGGCCGATAATTTAAATCTAAATTAAATCGTAGGTTCTCCTTTCAGAAAACCCAATACTTTTGAATTTGGATAATTATTTCGTACCTTAAACGGCCTCCATGGACACATAGCCCTCTGTAAAATACAGTCAACTTGCATGCGGTTTCACCGCAAACAATACTGCACTATACAGTGTTACAAAAAAACATTTCTATGGTTGGGAATAACTTTTAAAGTTTTCAAGGAGGCGATAATTTTATATCTAAATTAAAGCTTAGGTTCTCCCTTTCAGAAAAACACCATACTTTTGAATTTGGATAATTATTTCGTACCTTAAACGGCCTCCATGGACACATAGCCCTCTGTAAAATACCGTCAACTTGCATGCGGTTTCACCGCAAACAATACAGCACTATACAGTGTTACAAAAAAAACATTTCTATGGTTGGGAATAACTTTTAAAGTTTTCAAGGCAGGTCGATAATTTTATATCTAAATTAAAGCGTAGGTTCTCCCCTTTCAGAAAAGCCCAATACCTTTGAATTTGGATAATTATTTCGTACCTTAAACGGCCTCCATGGACACATAGCCCTCTGTAAAATACCGTCAACTTGCATGCGGTTTCACCGCAAACAATACAGCACTATACAGTGTTACAAAAAAACATTTCTATGGTTGGGAATAACTTTTAAAGTTTTCAAGGGAGGCCGATAATTTTATATCTAAATTAAAGCTTAGGTTCTCCCCTTTCAGAAAACCCCATACTTTTGAATTTGGATAATTATTTCGTACCTTAAACGGCCTCCATGGACACATAGCCCTCTGTAAAATACCGTCAACTTGCATGCGGTTTAACCGCAAACAATACAGCACTATACAGTGTTACAAAAACATTTCTATGGTTGGGAATAACTTTAAAGTTTTCAAGGGAGGTTGATAATTTTATATCTAAATTAAAGCTTAGGTTCTCCCTTTCAGAAAACACCATACTTTTGAATTTGGATAATTATTTCGTACCTTAAACGGCCTCCATGGACACATAGCCCTCTGTAAAATACCGTCAACTTGCATGCGGTTTCACCGCAAACAATACAGCACTATACAGTGTTACAAAAAAAAAAAATTTATATGGTTGGGAATAACTTTTAAAGTTTACAAGGTAGGCCGATAATTTTATAAATAAATTAAAGCGTAGGTTCTCCCTTCAGAAAAACACCATACTTTTGAATTTGGATAATTATTTCGTACCTTAAACGGCCTCCATGGACACATAGCCCTCTGTAAAATACCGTCAACTTGCATGCGGTTTCACCGCAAACAATACAGCACTATACAGTGTTACAAAAAAACATTTCTATGGTTGGGAATAACTTTTAAAGTTTTCAAGGAGGCCGATAATTTTATATCTAAATTAAAGCTTAGTTCTCCCTTTCAGAAAAAACCATACTTTTGAATTTGGATAATTATTTCTGTACCTTAAACGGCCTCCATGGACACATAGCCCTCTGTAAAATACGGTCAACTTGCATGCGGTTTCACCGCAAACAATACAGCACTATACAGTGTTACAAAAAAACATTTCTATGGTTGGGAATAACTTTTAAAGTTTTCAAGGGAGGCCGATAATTTTATATCTAAATTAAAGCTTAGGTTCTCCCCTTTCAGAAAAAAACACCATACTTTCGAATTTGGATAATTATTTCGTACCTTAAACGGCCTCCATGGACACTTAGCCCTCTGTAAAATACGGTCAACTTGCATGCGGTTTCACCGCAAACAATACAGCACTATACAGTGTTACAAAAACATTTCTATGGTTGGGAATAACTTTTAAAGTTTTCAAGGGAGGCCGATAATTTTATATCTAAATTAAAGCTTAGGTTCTCCCCTTTCAGAAAAACACCATACTTTTGAATTTGGATAATTATTTCGTACCTTAAACGGCCTCCATGGACACATAGCCCTCTGTAAAATACCGTCAACTTGCATGCGGTTTCACCGCAAACAATACAGCACTATACAGTGTTACAAAAAAACATTTCTATGGTTGGGAATAACTTTAAAGTTTTCAAGGGAGGCCGATAATTTTATATCTAAATTAAAGCTTAGTTCTCCTTTCAGAAAAACACCATACTTTTGAATTTGGATAATTATTTCTGTACCTTAAACGGCCTCCATGGACACATAGCCCTCTGTAAAATACTGTCAACTTGCATGCGGTTTCACCGCAAACAATACAGAACTAGACAGAGATACAGTAAGAACAGATCTATGGGTGGGAATAACTTTATAGTTTTCAAGGGAGGCCGATAATTTTATATCTAAATTAAAGCTTAGGTTCTCCCCTTTCAGAAAACACCATACTTTTGAATTTGGATAATTATTTCGTACCTTAAACGGCCTCCATGGACACATAGCCCTCTGTAAAATACCGTCAACTTGCATGCGGTTTCACCGCAAACAATACAGCACTATACAGTGTTACAAAAGAAACATTTCTATGGTTTGAATAACTTTTAAAGTTTTCAAGGAGGTCGATAATTTTATATCTAAATTAAAGCTTAGGTTCTCCCCTTTCAGAAAAAACACGATACTTTTTTGAATTTGGATAATTATTTCGTACCTTAAACGGCCTCCATGGACACTTAGCCCTCTGTAAAATACGGTCAACTTGCATGCGGTTTCACCGCAAACAATACAGCACTATACAGTGTTACAAAAAAACATTTCTATGGTTGGGAATAACTTTTAAAGTTTTCAAGGGAGGCCGATAATTTTATATCTAAATTAAAGCTTAGGTTCTCCCCTTTTCAGAAAAACCCAATACTTTTGAATTTGGATAATTATTTCGTACCTTAAACGGCCTCCATGGACACATAGCCCTCTGTAAAATACCGTCAACTTGCATGCGGTTTCACCGCAAACAATACAGCACTATACAGTGTTAAAAAAAACATTTCTATGGTTGGGAATAACTTTTAAAGTTTTCAAGGTAGGCCGATAATTTTATATCTAAATTAAAGATTAGGTTCTCCCCTTTCAGAAAAACACCATACTTTTGAATTTGGATAATTATTTCGCACCTTAAACGGCCTCCATGGACACATAGCCCTCTGTAAAATACGGTCAACTTGCATGCGGTTTCACCGCAAACAATACAGCACTATACAGTGTTAAAAAAACATTTTCTATGGTTGGGAATAACTTTTAAAGTTTTCAAGGAGGCCGATAATTTTATATCTAAATTAAAGCTTAGGTTCTCCTTTCAGAAAAACAATTCTTTTGAATTTGGATAATTATTTCGTACCTTAAACGGCCTCCATGGACACATAGCCCTCTGTAAAATACGTTCAACTTGCATGCGGTTTCACCGCAAACAATACAGCACTATACATTGTTACAAAAAACATTTCTATGGTTGGGAATAACTTTAAAGTTTTCAAAGGGGCCGATAATTTTATATCTAAATTAAAGCTTAGGTTCTCCCTTTCAGAAAAACACCATACTTTTTGAATTTGGATAATTATTTCGTACCTTAAACGGCCTCCATGGACACATAGCCCTCTGTAAAAATACCGTCAACTTGCATGCGGTTTCACCGCAAACAATACAGCACTATACAGTGTTACAAAAACATTTCTATGGTTGGGAATAACTTTTAAAGTTTTCAAGGAGGCTGATAATTTTATATCTAAATTAAAGCTTAGGGTTCTCCCTTCAAAAAACACAATACTTTTTGAATTTGGATAATTATTTCGTACCTTAAACGGCCTCCATGGACACATAGCCCTCTGTAAAATACTGTCAACTTGCATGCGGTTTCACCGCAAACAATACAGCACTATACAGTGTTACAAAAAACATTTCTATGGTTGGGAATAACTTTAAAGTTTTCAAGGAGGCCGATAATTTATATCTAAATTAAAGCTTAGGTTCTCCTTTCAAAAACACCATACTTTTGAATTTGGATAATTATTTCGTACCTTAAACGGCCTCCATGGACACATAGCCCTCTGTAAAATACCGTCAACTTGCATGCGGTTTCACCGCAAACAATACAGCACTATACAGTGTTACAAAAAAAAATTTCTATTGTTGGGAATAACTTTTAAAGTTTTAAAGGGAGGTCGATAATTTTATATATAAATTAAAGTAGGTTCTCCCTTTTCAGAAAACACCATACTTTTTGAATTTGGATAATTATTTCGTACCTTTAAAACGGCCTCCATGGACACATAGCCCTCTGTAAAATACCGTCAACTTGCATGCGGTTTCACCGCAAAACAATACACTATACAGTGTTACAAAAAAACATGTTTATTGGTTGGGAATAACTTTTAAAGTTTTCAAGGAGGTCGATAATTTTATATCTAAATTAAAGCGTAGGTTCTCCCGTTAAGAAAAAAACCATAATTTTGAAATTTTGGGATAATTATTTCTGCACCTTAAACGGCCTCCATGGACACATAGCCCTCTGTAAAATACTGTCAACTTGCATGCGGTTTCACCGCAAACAATACAGCACTATACAGTGTTACAAAAAACATTTCTATGGTTGGGAATAACTTTTAAAGTTTTCAAGGAGGCCGATAATTTTATATCTAAATTAAAGCTTAGGTTCTCCCTTCAGAAAAACCCAATACTTTTTGAATTTGGATAATTATTTCGTACCTTAAACGGCCTCCATGGACACATAGCCCTCTGTAAAATACCGTCAAATTCCATGCGGTTTCACCGCAAACAATACAGCACTATACAGTCTTACAAAAAAAAACATTTCTATGGTTGGGAATAACTTTAAAGTTTTCAAGGGAGGTCGATAATTTTATATCTAAATTAAAGCTTAGGTTCTCCCCTTTCAGAAAAACACCATACTTTTGAATTTGGATAATTATTTCGTACCTTAAACGGCCTCCATGGACACATAGCCCTCTGTAAAATACCGTCAACTTGCATGCGGTTTCACCGCAAACAATACAGCACTATACAGTGTTACAAAAAAACATTTCTATGGTTGGGAATAACTTTTAAAGTTTTCAAAGGAGGTCGATAATTTTATATCTAAATTAAAGCTTAGGTTCTCACAGAACATAAAAACACCATACTTTTGAATTTTGTTAATTATTTCTTACCTTAAAAGGCCTCCATGGAAACATATCCCTCTTTAAAATACAGTCAACTTGTATGCGGTTTCACAGATAACAAAACAGAACTATACAGAGTTAAAATAAACAAAATTTCTATGTTTGGGAATAACTTTTAAAGTTTTCAAAGGGAGCTCGATAATTTTATATCTAAATTAAAGCTTAGGTTCTCCCCTTTCAGAAAAATACCATACTTTTGAATTTGGATAATTATATCGAAACAAAGAAGGCCTCCATGGACACATAGCCCTCTGTAAAATACCGTCGACTTGCTTGCGGGTTCACCGCAAACAATACAGCACTATACAGTGTTACAACAAAACATTTTTATTGTTGGGAATAACTTTTAAAGTTTTCATGGGAGGCCGATAATTTTATATCTAAATTAAAGCTTAGGTTCCTCCCTTTCAGAAAAAGCCAATACTTTTGAATTATGGATAATTATTTCGTACCTTAAACGGCCTCCATGGACACATAGCCCTCTGTAAATAAATCAACTTGCATGCGGTTTCACCGCAAACAATACAGCACTATATGGTGTTAAAAAAAACATTTCTATGGTTGGGAATAACTTTTAAAGTTTAAAAGGGAGGTCGATAATTTTATATCTAAATTAAATCTTAGGTTCTCCCCTTTCAGAAAAACACCATACTTTTGAATTTGGATAATTATTTCGTACCTTAAACGGCCTCCATGGACACATAGCCCTCTGTAAAATAACTTGCATGCGGTTTCACAGCAAACAATACAGCACTATACAGTGTTACAAAAAAAAACATTTCTATGGTTGGGAATAACTTTTAAAGTTTTCAAGGGAGGCCGATAATTTTATATCTAAATTTAAGCAGTTTTGGGTTTCTCCCTTCAGAAAAAACCCAATACTTTGAATTTGGATAATTATTTCGTCACCTTAAACGGCCTCCATGGACACATAGCCCTCTGTAAAATACCGTCAACTTGCATGCGGTTTCACCGCAAACAATACAGCACTATACAGTGTTACAAAAACATTTCTAATGGTTGGGAATAACTTTTTAAAGTTTTCAAGGAGGACCGATAATTTTATATCTAAATTAAAGCTGGAGGTTCTCCCTTTCAGAAAAACCCTTCTACTTTTGAATTTGGATAATTATTTCGTACCTTAAACGGCCCTCCATGGACACATAGCCCTCTGTAAAATACTGTCAACTTGCATGCGGTTTCACCGCAAACAATACAACACTATAACAGTGTTACAAAAAACATTTCTATGGTTGGGAATAACTTTAAAGTTTTCAAAAG
Organism: Zoroaster sp. YZ-2022; assembly: GCA_029582265.1. Classification (NCBI taxonomy): domain Eukaryota; kingdom Metazoa; phylum Echinodermata; class Asteroidea; order Forcipulatida; family Zoroasteridae; genus Zoroaster; species Zoroaster sp. YZ-2022. The sequence continues at coordinate 1,751 of JAQQFT010000278.1, read as the reverse complement.
GGGAGGTCGATAATTTTATATCTAAATTAAAGCTTAGGTTCTCCTTTCAGAAAAACCATACTTTTGAATTTGGATAATTATTTCGTACCTTAAACGGCCTCCATGGACACATAGCCCTCTGTAAAATACCGTCAACTTGCATGCGGTTTCACCGCAAACAATACAGCACTATACAGTGTTACAAAAAATTTATGGTTGGGAATAACTTTTAAAGTTTTCATCGGAGGTCTATAATTTTATATCTAAATTAAATCTGAGGTTCTCCCCTTTCAGAAAAACACCATACTTTTGAATTTGGATAATTATTTCGTACCTTAAACGGCCTCCATGGACACATAGCCCTCTGTAAATACCGTCAACTTGCATACGGTTTCACCGCAAACAATACAGCACTATACAGTGTTACAAAACAAAAACATTTCTATGGTTGGGAATAACTTTTAAAGTTTTCAAGGGAGTTTTATAATTTTATATCTAAATTAAACCTAGGGTTCTCCCTTTCAGAAAAAACCCAATACTTTTGAATTTGGATAATTATTTCGTAATTTAAACGGGACTCATGGACACATAGCCCTCTGTAAAATACCGTCAACTTGCATGCGGTTTCACCGCAAACAATACAGCACTATACAGTATTACAAAAAACATGTTTATTGTTGGGAATAACTTTTAAAGTTTTCATGCAAGGGCGATAATTTTATATCTAAATTAAAGCTTAGGTTCTCCCCTTTTCAGAAAACACCCAATACTTTTGAATTTGGATAATTATTTCGTACCTTAAACGCTGGCCTCCATGGACACATAGCCTTCCTCTCGTAAATACCGTCAACTTGCATGCAGGTTTCACCGCAAACAATACAGCACTATACAGTGTTAAGCAAAACAAAAACATTTCTATGGTTGGGAATAACTTTTAAAAGTTTCTCAAGGAGTGCCGATAATTTTATATCTAAAATTAAATCGTAGGTTCTCCCTTTCAGAAAAACACTACACTTTTTGAATTTGGATAATTATTTTCGTACCAATTTAACCGGCCTCCATGGACACATAGTCTCTTGTAAAATACTGGTCAACTCTGCATGCGGTTTCACCGCAAACAATACAGCACTATACAGTGTTACCAAAAAAAACATTTCTATGGTTATGGGAATAACTTTTTAAAGTTTTCAAGGAGGTCGATAATTTATATCTAAATTAAATCGGAGGTTCTCCCTTTCAGAAAAAACACCCAATACTTTTTGAATTTGGATAATTATTTTCGTACCTTAAACGGCCTCCATGGCCACACATAGCCCTCTGTAAAATACCGTCAACTTGCATGCGGTTTCACCTGCAACACAATACAGCACTATACAAGTGTTACAAAAAACATTTCTATGGTTGGGAATAACTTTTAAAGTTTTTCAAGGGAGCTCGATAATTTTAGATATCTAAATTAAAACCTAGGTTCTCCCCTTTCAGAAAAACACAATACTTTTGGAATTTGGATAATTATTTTCGTACCTTAAACGGACTCATGGACACATTACAGCGCCTCTGTAAAATACCGTCAACTTGCATATTGGTTTCATCAAACAATACAGCACTATACAGTGTTAAGAAACAAAAAACATTTCTTTATTGTGGTTGGGAATAATCTTTAAAGTTTTCATGGAGGCCGATAATTTTATATCTAAATTAAAGCTAGGTTCTCCACTTCAGAAAAACCATATGATTTGATATTATTCACTTAACGGCCTCCATGGACATAG
>JAQQFT010000277.1:0-32770 GCA_029582265.1 Zoroaster sp. YZ-2022 | reverse complement strand
AAGTAAAAAAAACAACTTTTATATCAAAAAGTATTGTGGTGTCGGGCCCGACCCTTTTGCTGGCGGGGCCCCACCCCATAACAGGAGAAACCCGCGGGCCCCCCTGGCCGGATATTCAAATATTTGCTCCTTTTCCTTTTTGACCCAAAATAAGTCTGTTTATCTAATCCCCAAAAAGGGGGTTTTTCACCATCAGTAGTATGTTAGATGCGGTTAGGCCACCCCCAAAAAAAAGGGGGTGGTTTTAAAAAAGGGGTGTCCATCTACTTAAAAAAAGACATTTTTAAGCTTTTTTAAGTGAGATTGATGACGTCATAAAAGCGTGACGTATGGTTTTAAAGATAATTATTTAATTCTAAAAATTTCGTTTTTGGGGGGGATAGGGTTGTTTGCTGTATAAAAATAAAAAAAAAAATTGAAAAAAAAAAAAATATTAAGTTTAATATAAAAAAAGAGATGACAACAAAAAGAGAATATAAAATAAAAACCCCAGTTGAAAAATATCTAATCCCCATTTTATTTAAAAAATCAAAATAAAATTATGATCGCTGAAAAGAAAAAAAATTTTTAAACCAATCGTTATAAAGCGCAGGTGAATATGTTTTTTATTTGAAAAAAATGGGTTTATTAAAAATTTAAATTTTCTTTAATAAAGTTACAAATGTCAATTTTTTTGTGGGGAGATGGATAACTCAAAAATATCTTGATAATATTAAATCGAAAATTTTTTGTTTAATGCAAAAAACCCAAAAATTTACTTTAAATTTTAAACATTTCAAAATGACTCTCTAAAAAACTAAAATATCTTTGATAATTTACGTTAAAACAACTTTTAGAAACTTGTTCGTTGGATCATCGGCAAAAACAAAAAAATTAACGGGTATATTAATACTTTGTTGAAAAAAGATTTAATTGAGTTGCCCGACAACTTTCAAACTGACGTTTATAAATATCCCTTTTATAATTTAAAATACGATTTTTTTAAAATTTTAAAAAATTTGGGTCCGATAACATTAATTTAACATGTATAATTTGATTACAATCCTAATAAATTTTAAAAAAAATCACCGGTGATGATAAAACCCTGGATTTGGTTTCCCAAACCCCCGCTCACAACAATTGCATTTTCCCGATACAAAGCGTTGAAAATTTATTATTTTTTTTATAAATTTTTCGTTCGTTTCTTTTTTTTAAAAGTTCTTTTGAATATCATTGTTTTTTAAAGAAATGTTTTGTATATCTTTATCGGTGTTTGGGATTTTCCCTTTTGATTCTAAAAGGCGCGCTCATTTTTTTCTTTTAATAAAAAATTTTTTTTACTTTTTAATCAACGGGAAAAAGTATTAATTGGTTTTTTTGCTTTTTTTCGTAACATATTCAGTTTTTAAAAACCCCAAAAAAGTGCAAAAAAATACATTTGATATTTTTTCAGCTTTTGGAACGAAACATATTATACATTCTAAAAAAAAAATTTTTCCCCCTCGGAAAAATCAATAATTGGTTCAAAAATTAGACATCAAATGGTTATTTTTTCTATAAAAATAATTTTTTTTTCACCTTTTGGTTTTTTGCTAAAATGAATAATATAAAAAATTATAAATTTAAAAAAATTTTTTGATTTTTCCCTAAATTTAAAATCAAAATTATATAAATAATTTTTAAAAAAAAAACAAAACGGCAAAATTTTCCTAGGATTGAGATGATTAGTTTTTAAAATACAAATTTTTTATTTTATTTTTTCAAATCTACTAGACTCAACATTTCATCTACGTAACCAGGTAAAAATACCCCCATATTTTTTTTTTAAAATTTTTATAGTATAAATTTTAATTTAACGTAAACTCGCTATTTTTTTATTAAAACATTTTTTGAAATTTTTCCCAAAAAAAGGGAAAAAAAAAACTTTTAAATTTTTTTAAAACATATTTCATACTTTAAATTTTTCCCGAATAAAAAAATTTTTTATCTCGTTCGGAGAAGGGAAATTTAAAAAAAACCCCTAATCCGCCCTGAATGTGTTAAACTATCAGTTTTAAAAAATTGTTAAAAAATACATTTGAAAAAAAATAAAAAAGGTTTTTTAAAATGAGTATGCCATCGGGATGATTAAAATTTTTTGACTAAAGGTACGTTTTTAAAAATTTTATCTCTGTTGAGATATCCATGATGTTCAAAAAATTTTGCTATCTCTATTTTTATTTTAAACGACGTTTTAACTCAACATATTCATCTCAAAAGGTCATAAATACTCCCATATTTATTAATTTCCCCATATTTATAATTTCTGATTTAAAATAACGGGAAAATATGTTTTTTTATATCTCCCCTCTTGAATTTTTAAATTTTAAAAGCTCAATATATAAAAAAGTACCTTTCAAATTTTTAAACGATGGTCCCTTTTCCATATAATCTTTCTCCAAAAAATTTGGGTTTTTGCAGGGCGATTAAAGAGTGCTAGGACCACCGTTGTAATAATTTGGTCTTGGGGTTTTCACTATGAATGAAAACTTTTAAAAGATGTATCGATTTTGTTTTATTTCTCTACGGTTGAAATTCACCATAAAAACCGGTAAATTAGCTAATCAGATAAAAAATTTGGTTTTTTCACTATGTATTTTTATAATCCCCCGTTGTTCTATCAATAAAAAAACGTGACCCACGGTGCGTTTTGGTATGTTTTTAAAAAATTTGGTTAATGTTATAAAGCCCCGGTTCACGACGGAGAATCTTCTCCCCCCTCCGCGATAATTTTTTTTTTTCGTACTTTTGTAATACCCCAAAATGATCCCCTGTAATGCTTTTTAAAAGTTATTTAAGCGATTATCGATATTTTTTTTATTTAATTTTCCCTCCATCTTTTCATTTCTATTTAAAATTTATTTTTATTAAACAAGAAAATTTTTTAAAAAAAATGCGTTTCTTTAGCGTTCGGGGTAATTTATCAAACTTCAACATAGGAAATTTTACCCCAATTTAAAGCTTTGCCCTGTGATTTAACAGTCTGATTTTACTTAAAAAACATTTTTTTAACTAAACGGGTAATTTTTTAAAAATTACGGGTTGCCTGGGTTTATAATTTATTGGATGTACGTCATGGAGATTTTTCAAAACCTTTTTATAAAAAATCAAATAAATTTTGCAACGTGGTGTGCGACGGTTGTGGCGTGAGTTACAAACACTATTCGACCCGATGATTCTTTTTTTTGGTTTTCGTTTATTATAAAATTAGACGAATACTAAAAAAAGGGTATTCCCCCAACCTTTAATCCAATTTGGGGGCCCTTTTAAATAATATAACATTAAAGCTTTTATAATTTATTTTAAAATTTCCATCAAATCTCAATGGGGACAACGAATAGTTAAACCCGAGGGGTTTGGTACGCTCTGAAATATAAAAACGGCGTGTATACGGCACCCAATAAAAAATTTATCGATACTCGTTTTATTTCGGGAAGTATAACCAAAAAAAAATATTATGAAATTTAACAATACCTTTAAGACGTTCCCCCCAAAATTTAACCCAACATAGTTATTAAGTAGATTATATAGAACAATCTTTAGAAAACTGAACGAGGGTTTGGGGTTTAAAAAATACTCGATTCTAAAATTTGCTCGAAGTTTTACGGAATGGTCGGGAAAAATTAACGTTCTAAAGACACGTTTCGTGATTTTAGGGTAAGCAACAAAAATTCTTTTTTCGGTGGTACAGGTTTGGAAATTTCAGCTTTTAAAAAAAAAGGGAATTAATTCCCGGTAGATTTAAAACTTCTATTCAACTATCAAGATTTTAAATAACCCCGTTCCAATTTTTCTTTTTTATCGGGGAAAATTCCCGATGCCTACGTTTTTTGAATAAAAATTATTCGGATACAACAATTTATTAATCGCGACGGGGTTTTTCTTTAGGGTTTAAAAGATCTAAAATTTGAACCCCTTCCCCCCCTATTTACCCTTCCCACGACAACAAACAATCGCAAGTTTTGGACCTGTTTTTTTCCTTTTCAAAAACTAACTCACCCCAAACGTAACCGTGAAAAAACAATTCTTTAATACTCGGTTTTGATTTTAACAGGGGTTTGGTATTACGATTTATGAATTATTTTTTCCGTAACGTTTTTTTTTACGCAAGTTAAAAAATTTAAAACTCCAAAGTTAAAACTATCCATAAAAAACCACGAACTACTTTTTAAGCTGTTTTAAAAAACTTTATTTATACCATAATGCGGGTAAACGGGTTTTCGCCCCATTTATAAAACATTAGCTGTTTTTTTAAAATTTTTTTTTCCCTTCTTTAAACCCCATCTTTTAGGTTGAGTTGGTGGTTAAAGGGTTTTTGGGACAGGCAAAAGGTTTGGTAAAACTATTCTGTGCCTGGTTGCTTCGCCTATAGTCGTAATAGTCATTACAAAAACTGTTAATAAACGTCGCCTTGTTCTCTAAATAAAATTTTTAAATTTTTCACCCCTAAAATTTTTTCTAACATTGTTTGAAACGTTTTTTTTTTCTTTAATTTGACTACGAAGAATATAATCATGCGCATCAATTTTCAATCAAAACATCTTTTCATTTTTAGTTTTTCTAGTCGTTGAATAGCTTCTTCACTTTTTCTTCATCGAATCCTCTTTCTTTGCGTCACTAATTAATTCTTTAATATCTTTGTTTGATTAACTATTTTAATTTAGTTATAAGATGTAATTTTCTTGATTACAGTCAGATTTTATCAAGCGCTATTATTTCTCGAATCTTTAATTCTACCTGCTATTGGTGTGGCGGTAACCTTCTAACCTTCTCGTTCGCTCTTCTATCGGTTTTCTCTACGGCTATAACTTTTCTTTAACTTTTCAGTTTCGCTAAATGGTAATATATCGTTTAAATTAAAACCCGTTATTCCATAACTTTAAAAGGTACCCTCTTCCTCTTCCTAGATTTGTTAGCCGTATAGTATACTTTTTTTTTTACTGTCTAATTTCTCTTCAAATCTTTATAGTCTTTTATAGCGTTTTGTGACCTATACTTTCATAAAATCATCGACTGTAAGTCTAAGTTGCATATCTCTTAGAGATAATGGTAGTTTACTAAAGACGTTTCACAATATGTCTTTTATCCTTTTTCACTTTCTAATTTTTATTTCTAATATTCTATACTTTCATCAATATCATCGCCCTGTTTTGGTATCTTCATCATCAATTTCATCATCTTCATCTCAGTTAAACCATAGGATCTGCTTGGATATTGGGTGTCCTCCTTCCGCCATTTATAATTTCTTTTATCTTTTTTTAAAAATTATAACTGCGTAACCTACAATACTCATACCGACTTCGATAAAAAATATTTCTCGCGTTTTTGATCTTCGCTAGGAAAAAATCTTCTAATTGCGGGTTCGTCGAGTAAATTTTGAGTAAATTTACTCGTTCGCCCTTATATTATAGTATTCATTCATCCCTCTCAATATTATTAAACGTTTTTGGCGCTCGATTCTTTTTTTTTTCATTTAAATAATCTAGATATTTTTAAACGCTTTTTTAAATTCATCTCTGCTTTTGAAAAATGTTCTAACCTAAATCGTGTCTTTCTGCGTTCTTCTTCCCTCGTTATTTCAAATTTCTAAATAATTACCACCGTAAATGTAACTTAACGCCTCCCAAACATCATCCTATAGATACCATTTATTTTAAAAATTTTTTATTTAAATTATTTTTAGTTGTTAAATATAAATTTATGGTGAATGCGTACGGAGATGTTTAGATCCATAGGGGAATAAGAGAACCGAAAGGTATAAAGGGAACGCGTAAAAGTGTTAATACCATAATCGAGCACGATTACGAAAATCAAAGTATTAACGGTAAGTTTTGAAAATTTGGGAAAGAACGATGTTATCGTTCCAAATACGGTTAAATTAGCAATATTAATCTCGTTAGCGCGGATGATTCGGGAAAGTTGGTACAAAATATAGGTGACGTTAAAAAATTTAAATATTAAAATGGGAGGAAATCCAAAACTTTCATTAAACGATGCGGATTATACAATTGTTACAAGACAATGGTTAACGACTGGAGAACGCGAAATTTAGTGTATTAAGGAATCGAAAATTAAACGTAACTAATTAGAATAGTGCTGCGATAAAGATCTTACAGCTAATAATGGAAAGATAAAGTTATCGCGGATACTTAAAAATAGATATTACATTCCGCTAGATTTTAATTTTAACTACCATCAACCTACTATCAATCGGGTATCGGGATCAATTGACTTGAACTCGGGTTTTAAATCATTTTAACGTAATCAAAAGTACCGATGATAATGAAAAGGGTATATCATAAGGGGAAATTTTTCGTTGAATACAAAACTATTTTGGCGATTCTAATAAACAACCCTACGAATCGTTAAAGCTGTAAGTTTCTAACGTTAGACCAGCAAAGTATTTACTCAATAAATACGGTTTATTTTAGATATGGGTCGTCAACTGAAAATTTATACATGGAAGCGGAAGAGGGATCGGAAAAATTAATTTGAAATAAAAAAAGAAGCAGCTTCGTTGTACAAAACATGTACACTTTTATTATTATGGTCCCAACTCAATATTGAAAATAATCGATATCATAGCGTTGTATATTAACGCATATGTTCTTGTCTAATATTAAAAACTAGTGTTCCCAAAATACCCACACGTTGCATTAATTTGCGGCAAACTGGATGTGGAAAAACTGAATTTATTTTAAATTTATTAAAAGAATATTTTAAATATTTTGAATATAAGTTATTTATTTCCATCGCAAACAATGATACTTATAAAAAAGCTGGTTTATAACTTTTTGTTTAAAGAGGTTGAGTTAAACGAAGCGATACAAAATTATACGATCGTTTAAAGGAGACGAACTTGTTTATTATCATGATTGTAGCGCTAATAAAATTACGATATAATTTGTTTCAAAGATCAGCGACAGCATATTGATAGTTTAGCTTTTGGCAGCGAACATATTAAAAACCCGCTGTTGGATCATTTTCACCAAAATATAATTTTAAAAAATTTTGAAAACCAAATCAAATGGTATGTTTATTTTATTGTAAAGATGGAATTCATTCGAAATTGCTTGCGAGAAAACGATGTTATACAACGAAAGAAAAGAATAAAAATTCATGAAAATTTTAAACAGGTAAAACATTGTAAATTAATTTAAAAACAGATCAACCTACCAGTTATGACTACGTTATTAAAGTTACTTAGGTTGTTTTGAATTACCTATAGGTTCGTAGGTTACTTATAGGGTTTTTTTAATTACCTATAAAGGGTTTTTAGTAGGGTTTTTAGTGATTACCTATAGGTTCTATAATTGCTCTAGGTTGTTTAGTGCTCCTAGGTTATCTATGGTTGCTTGTGGAGTTGTTAGTAGGTTGTTAATATTTTAATAAAAAATTATAAAATATATTTATAAAACATGAATATGAAAAAAGTAAAATATTTATTTACTAGTATAGATAATGAACTATAAATAATTTTATATAATCTTGTAATTTACTAATACCGAAACGATAAAACGAACTTAGTACAAGTTTTAAATACGAATACTGAAAAAAAAAAAGATGTAAAAGGTAAATAATCTAATATATAATCTTAACCAACTTTTAAATACTGAAGGGTTATCTAAAATTAATTATTGGTTTCTATTTTTTTTAAAAAAATTTAATTGATTATTCTATAAGTACTTACCGTCAAGGAATTGGTCGACGGATATTCGTCTTTATTGAGCAGTTTTTAAAGTCACCCATATGGCACAATTTTGAACAGCCAACCGTCAACAATGCCAGGCTCCAACTCTTTGGCAAGGCGAATAAGGGTCTGAGATGTTACCATCAAGAGATGCATTGGAACTTCACACAGCAAGCAATAGCAAAATATGGTTGCAGGCAGATCAGGAATACATAGATGTCCCATCTTCCATCGACACCAGCTTGAAGGGTCAGTTGCCTAGGAAGTTGTGTGACAAGACCACATGTGTACCACCTATCCCAGATGCCTGTCTGGAGCTTGTTACATGTGGATGCAAATCAAAGTGCAGGACAGCCCGGTGCGCTTGTTTCAAAGGACCTCAGGGTGCACTTTTGTTTGCGGATGTGACGCACTGACTGCAGCAACCCGGCGGGCCAATACATCCATGACTCATGCAGATATACAGATGTACATATTTCCTACTGTTGCTGTGACCAAGTTAGGTAGGCACGGAATAATCATAGTACAAAAACAAAATAATGATGCACCCTGCAAACAACGAAACATGTCCAAAGTAATGAGCACCTTTGTCAAATCCAGAAACTACTATGCGTTTCACTTATTTTAAAAGACGTACTGGTATTCTTTTGTTAATTACACCACACACCATATACAAAGGTGACATGAATTTTTCGTAATTAAAAAGGTTGGCACATCTACCTTATAAAAAAGAGTTTTCAAACATGCATTGTGTGTGAGGTACATGTAGAGTGCAAACAACTTGATATATACACGATTATACACTTTTCAAGAAAACACACGTTTACTTCATTTGACCATACATTTCTTTGTACAAAATGAATGTTTATCTGTTAATTGCACAGGCTTGGTTTATCAACACATGATAAAACAGATTTTATGGATGGATCTTTTCGAATGGGGTCAAAACTGGGATTCAAAATTTAAAAAATGCAGTTTGTTTTTACCTTTATTTGGACCTTTTGACGTCAACTGACCCTTAGATTCAAAATCACCTCAAGACAGGTATCTTGTTATTAATACTGTGGCTCGCCCACTGAATATGTAAAATACGAGACGCACAAAAGCATCTCAATATGCTGTACCTTCTTCCTATTTTCTTTTAAGATACAAAATAACACAATATTTTTAGTCTCATGCCCCAACTGTTAACGAATATAGTTCCACTCCCAATAGTAGACCCAAGATAGGTACATAGCTTAACATTATATTTCCACACATTTGATCCCCTATAAACATTGCACAATTCTTTGCTTAGCAGCTGGAGTAACTGTGATAACGCAGAAATAATAACTAACATACATTTTATAGATAATTGTACGCAAGTGAACCAAAAATATCATACATATCAAATAAACATTTTAAAAACCCAACAATTGAGAGGGATATATTTGTGTTTATAGTAATGAAAACATTACTATGTTTGAAAATTTAGAGAACATTTTTGAAACTATCGTATGTTCCGCAATCAAATGAACCCGCAAAAAGGAAAAATATCTTGGTGTAATAGCATAAAGGCAATAACGTGTCAGACACTCACATAATTCTGTAATAATTGAGAATCTGGCGTCATGATTTGAATGCCTGTAGCGGCGAGTTCTTGATGATTGGGGACGCGGTGGTGCTGGATCCATGACCTACCTCCTAACTGGACAATCCTTAAAAAGAATAAAAGGGGAAAAAATAACACAAAATTGTATTAAATTTTTTATAAGGGTTTTAAACAAGTTGGTAAAATAACGGTGCGAACCTCGTTATGTTAAACCACAATAATACAAACAAATAATCAAATAAATAAATAAAACATTAAAATGTACTCAATAATGCCAGTTGATAGTAATAAGCTCCTTAAAATATATTTGGTATGTTAGAGAAAATCGAGAGTCCCACACACATGCAATAAAACCGGCAAATGGAAACATTCATGCTGTTACATAATAACATGACATAAGCTCTTAAATGGTTACTTTTGATGTAAAACTCAAGTGTCACAAGCTTTTTAAAAGAATATGTTAAACCTCAATTGTTTAATAATCTCCTTGGAAGTTTATAGAAAATATATACAAATATAATATTGGCCATTTCCAGAGAAAATAGAGAGTTACATACTGCAAATTAGTCCATGATCCATCAATTTGTTTTCGGTACCACCTGAGGGACTAATTCATTTATGTTTTCTGTTAGAAAAAAATGAAAATTGCAAACAAATAGGTCATTATAGACTTGTTGAAACGGTAAGCGACTTTGCCGTACAAATTTGAAATGCTAAGCCTTGTCCAACAAAACGCTGTTACGACTGTTTGACGATTGCCACCAGACGTACCGACGTTGGTTCCAGACGCAGTACAATAATTAAAACAACCGTTTTACATGTACCAAGTTATGTGTCAATACAATGCATCAATGAAATAAGAATTAAGACTAATTTTGACACCATGGAATCTCAATTGAGGCAATTAATTGAAAAAGAACTGAGGTACAACTCAAATAAGAATTAACAAAGTCATCACCTAGAACACCCACCCCGAGAATTTATTTATTTTATTTTATTTTAAATTTGTTATTTGTTTGAAGTTAAATGAATCACATTTACATCAAAACCATGTGTATTGCTGCTTTAGCTCACATGATCAACTGGTATTAAAAATTCACCTTTTCCTCGTGCAATCTGTAAGGAAAATCTTGTCCAGTACATTTTTGTTGAATATCTCTATCTTTATCAGAACAAAATAAGCAAATACAAGTAAATTTGACCTGTAATGTAACATAAGCTCTATAAAAAAAGGGATAACATTTTGATGTGGAACTCATGTCATGTTGCGCAAAACAAATGTTAACCTCATTTTGTTAATAATCTCTTTGAAGTGTACATATATGTCCAAATAAAACTGGCAATTTCAGGAGAAAATCAGAGAGTCTCCACATCAGTTAGTCCATGACAGCAATTTGTTTGATACACCCGATAACTACTTACGTATATGTTTTCTTACAGAAAAAAATGAAAATTCCAAACAAATAGGCCTATTATAAACGGTAACCGATTTTTTATGGCCTTTACAAACTAGAAATGCTAAGCTTTTGTCCATCAAAACACTTGTTACGACTGTTTGACGATTACAACATACCAAACGTTAAACATAACAACATAAAACAACCGCTGTACATGTACAAGTTATGTCAATACTGCATCAAAAAAGGGAAAAAGATGAACCTAATAAGAACCCTGAGCAGTTGTTTCTGGTACGTAAATTCAAATCAACAAATACTGAAATCTGTAAGACCCAACCCCTCCACACATTCATACACAATCAGCAAGAGAATGCTGATCAGGCATGGTTAGTCAGATTCAGAATGGCACAAAAAGGTGTTGTGGGAAAGTCAGCCACCAGCGTAACAAATCTCTCAAAGTAGAGTAAAGGCTCTGAGAAGAGCCGGTTTTGTTCTCAACGCTTCGGCAAGGCGTTCTGGCCGTCGTCAGGAGAATGGAGAGAAATGGAGAAAGGTGTTGCTTTTGAAAACTCGAAAGCGTCTCGAATTGGCCGACACCCATGTGCAGTTTTGAGAGAGGTACGATGACAGTAATTGATCAGACAACCGTTCAAAGGATTTATGACCAAAAGCTATCCCGTGAGAAACAACCTACACAACGAGAGACACCATCCAATAGCAACGATTTGTACTGCTGGAGTATATCACATCATCATTTTTTTTTTTATGCGTAAGCCGCCCATCACAAGGCCAAAAGGCCACCACAGAGGGCTAATGTTGTAATTAGCTGCTATACCCAGTCACATTGAGCTGCGATTGCCTACGACCATGTCAGTCGTGCGACCTAGGGCGGTCTTGGCCCGGTCGTAGGTTTCGCGATGTCGGCCTAGCAGTCACACAATAAGGCCCGTCCCCGACTGGTTCAGCACTTGTAGCCAACTGATAGCGCACGACCGGTCGCAAGACTTGAGGACTTGTCGTACGATCACCAAGACTACCTACGATTGTCAGTGATCAGCCGCACGACCAGTCACTTACAGTCGTGTGACTATCAGCATTCCGCACGACAAGTCGCATCACACGATGAGAATGATCGGACGATGTCTGAATTGGCCCTGCGACTACCCAAGACCACCCGCAACCACCCGGGACTTGTCGCAGGATCTTTTCAGAATGATTCCTTGTACTTCCAGTCGCAGACGATCGTAACCTGTTGTAAGTTGTATCCCCTCCAATGTGACTGGGGTATAAAGAGAACCTGTTGACATTACGCTTGAACTGAAATAGATTGTATGCAGGGAAACAAGATGAAGGAAGGGAATCTAAAGTGAAGCAGCATGGGAAGAAACTTGTTGAATACATCTTAGAATTGCATTTGGGAACTGTGACCGTATGATGACGTAATGATTGAGAGCGAGAAAAGGACCAAAAGACGCACTACCGATCATCATCATCATCATCATCATCAATGAAATAACAATTAACGCAGTCATCGCCCAGACTTCCACCCCGAGAAATTAGGTCCAGTTTTGTTATTTATTTTACGTTATTATTATTATTATTATTTTTTTATTATCGCATTATATCCACATAAAATCACGTGTATTGCTGTTTTCAGCCCCACATGATCAACTGGCTGCACCACCTTTTCCCGTGCAATCTGCAAGGAAAACTTTGTCCAGTACATTTTTACTGGAATGTGTCTATCTTTATCAGAACAAAATAAAATAAATAAATAAAACAAACAACAAACCTGGTATATCGGGCTCAATGACTCCATTGATGGATAACAGTGATATTCAACACATGATTAAACGTGAAATATAATCCAAAACATCGAAACCCATCTCATGTTTGAATAAATTAAATGCAGAGCCTGGTCATGTCAGTTGCGGTAGTTTTACTAAAATCACTTCACTTTGATTCCAGGCAATACAATAGGTCAAGTATCACATTTGTATGGACAGATAGTACGTTTTTTTACCTTGTATATATGATCAAGATGTTATGGTTCAGTACAGAGTGGGTGCAGAACAGCAATGTTGGGAATGGGAGTGAACGTAGTTTGAAATTTATAAAATGAAAACAATATACCTAAATGTATATATGCCAATAATCAATTATTGAAATAATAAGAATGCTGGGAAATGACACATGGTTTATCTTTGTTCAGAAACAATGATTGTATTATTTATTGAATCAACACAAAACATATTTACTTTTTTAGAAATTAAAGTGGATGTTATATTAATCATAGACAGTACAAATTGCGCAATGATATATTAGGACAAAATAAACATAAGAATTAGCCGTCGTGATAACTTTAATGGACCATAAACGATTATATGAAAAACAATCATGTTTTATTTATTGATCAATACAGTCATTTTCGTATTAGTACAAAAATATGTAATGCAACAAATATATATACTAATATGTTAGTGAGGTTATGTTAATTACATTGGTGAGGTATGAGTATTGGTAATGTTGACAAACTCATTTATAAGTATCGTTATTTTGTTTGATTCAAGAATGGAACAACTAACTGTTGTGTTTAATTCAATTGGTCCGGCACTTGTATGTTTTCAACACAAGTGATGAAAGTCCAGTATAACCATACTCAAAACCGATTGTAGTTTCACTCACACGAAATCAAAGGAAATTACTGTGACATTGACGCGAATGGAATTACTGTGACATTGGACGATGATATTTTTGCTCCTTCACCACTGTTCATGTTAAGAAATTTGCTTAGCATCTAATGAAGTATGAATCAGCTCTCATATCTAGCTAGAGATGCACTCAGAATGATGTACATTAGGCAGGTTCAGATTTCACTTTTGTGTAATGTTACTGCTTGGTTTCCATATTTTGCATGAGAACTTGGTGAAAGCGTAAGTGTTGAAGAAAATTATAAAACCTTTGAAAATCATATGGGTCATAACATGGGTCAAAATACAATATATAACAAAAATGGGTCATATGTCACCTTTTTACCAATAGAATAGTGTCAATAATGGTAAATTATGAACAAAACGCTTAGTATTTAGCTTTATTTAAGGTACCTACTTGATTTGGCTTATTTTATGAAAAGGCATTGTTGAAGAATTTGAGTACTAATGTAAAGTAAATTAGTGTTTCAATATATCGCCTATACAATGTAAATGTGAACCTTTAAGTTATCACTTGCATGTTTAAAATAAAAGTGTTTTCAACAGGAGTAGGTTTCCTGTCTTCACTTAAATTTACAGTATACCTCTGAAATTGTTTATTCTGCTGACATTGTAGTTCCAAAAACTTCCTTAAATTGGACAACATCATTTTTTCGACTAGCACACCGCCTCTCTGTCCAACAAACCAAACCACAGCACTTATTTATTCTATGACAAAGACTGATGAGGAGGCCTTATTTTCCATCTTTGTTCACAACACGCTGGATGAGGATGGTAGTTCGCCAAAGGATGGTAGTTCGCCAATCTCAAATATCCATGGAGAAACTTGGGAAACCACCTTAATTGGTGCTCTACACCGGGATGGAAAGATGGTAAAGGATATTGCAATGGGGGTAACCATGAAATCCTGGTCAGCTTGTCTCGTACCCGCTATATGAAGAGGGTAAATTGTCATGTTCCTACCATCAGTGACCCAGCTGGCCTGAGCCTATCGCCAGTCGATGCATCTATTGAGCGTTACAGCATGGAGACCTGACAACTCGACAGTATTACAGGAGCTGCCAATATGCTAGAGAAGAAGTTAGGAAGAAAGTATTTTCCTGGTCTGTCGTCACTATGTGTTTGAACTCACTATTTGTGATGTATGGAGCAATGCCAAGAGACCTGAACACCTCGTTCAAAGAGTTGAAGGAGGCCTGGTCAGGATTACCGATGGAGAACATCAACACACTGGACGACTAGGACCAGCTAGAACAGTTGGTTTTGGGAGAAGAGGGAGCAGACCATCACATTGCTCAATGACATCCTCTGCCAGACCCTACTGCTACCCCAAGCTGACTGCAGAGAAGTGGCAGAGCTCATTATCATCCTCGTTGTTGGCATACCCCTCAGGAAACTAATTTTGTTAAGACAAGGAGTAATACACCAGGTGGATTGCAATCAACATCTATACTCCATTAAATGTTCATGTTTGGGGATGAGATAGGTATGATGCTGTGACGCAAAACAATCCTGCAAGATCAACCATTTAAAGTTCTTCTACTCACAGCATTGGATGACAGCCAACAGTGTTGCTGATCCACCTATCAATGACATGCATGATACGTGACATGATGAAGTACCAGACGAGAGGTAAAGAGGTAGCTGATGCAGCAATATGATGGAAACATGGATTGGTACCAAACTCAAGAAGTGGTCAGATCCAAGAATGACCAACGCAATGAAGGCTTGATGAAACTGCTCAACACAGAAATACCAGATAAAATCAGAAAGGGGAAACATGTTTCCAAGCCATCACAAAGGACACCACACTACTGATCTAACTATGCCAGAGTCAAACTTCATATTCATTGCCTCAGCTCAATATAAGTTATAATTGCTCATCCTTTACTGTTTCGTCTCGTCTACTGTGTGGTCTCTCGCAGAAATATTTGAATAACATAGCAGAACGAGGGTGAAGATGATGAGTGACTTGCCAACATCATTACTACTGACCCCCAACAGCGAGCTTGACTTCTGTAAGCAGTGGAGTTCATCAGGAACAATTTGACAATTTCGCAAAAGCAACCATGAACGTAAAAGCACTCTCGTCCATGATATAGCAAAAATACACTGTAATAATATCACTCTTCTCAAAAATACTTTGTAATAGAAACAGGTTTCAAGTCAGTCACAATTATGTTCATGCAATTCCCTAAGACAGGCTATATTGCTCATTGGTCAAAATTGCTTTGTTTCTGATCTTTTGGACCCCAATTTGTGACCAATATTAGGACCCCAATTACCTGCAAAAGCACTCAAACTCATTCATCAGTACTGTGCATTGCATAAAAATCAAAATCAACACGTCGGCAGCAGGATATCGAAGACTCTCAAGCAATAATAAATACAATGTAGGCCTATATGCAAATTTGTACTAATTCCATTTTTTTTACCTATGTTATGGTCTCTATGGTTTCCAAAGCAATCCAATTTTTCTTAGCAGTACTATTTAGCATATCTGCCAAACTGGCTGCAGCTGGTACCTCAAACAACACGTTGACCATACAATTAGTAAATTTTTTGACCTTGACCCCACATTTGAACCAGGTTATGACCCCTATGGTATTCAAAGTGCTTATATTTTCTTCAGCAATGATGCTTTGCATAAAATCACCCATCACTTGCCTTTCAAGGGTCAATATACTAACTTCGAGATTATTTTAGCAAAATAACCCATCATTAAGAAGTCACGTGATTTCAGGGCTCTTGAGGGACCATACACTACTGTTCGAGACCAAATGGATATGATTTCTAGTTCACGCAAACCATGGAAACGCTAGTAGGGCAGCAAAAGTGAAAAAGAACTTGACCTACCTAATGTACATGAATATCGACCACTACATCCCATGATATGTCTATTTACATCAGTATTATTCAGAAACCAACCAAATGTCATTTGATTCGGGACCTATTTGGCGTTGGAAGAGGTGATTGTGTGTGTCATCGGAACTACATGTACTACACGTACATGTACATACACAAATTTATTGCTCAATGTTAGTCATGTTTACAAAATCTGACCATCTTTAACCAGTTTTGTAAATAAATTACGGTTGTACTCACCTGAACGTAGTAAGAAGCAGAAGGTGTCTGCAGATAACCCGATGTTGTTGGGAAAACTTTAAGAAAAGATTCATAGTAGAAAAGTGAATGTTCGTAACTTTTACAGTGCTACCTCTAAACGCGTTATAAATACACATGATCGAAGTGCAACAAAGTGATGCATTGAAGATTTCACAAAAAATAAAAATAAAACATATTTAAATGTCACGATAGTTGATGGTGGAAGATTTTTTCTCGAAACAATCCTTAGCGCAAACCCATTCATATCATTTAAATGTCACCATTGTTGACGTTGGAAGATTGTTTCGTTCGACAGAATTGTTAATCCTCCATGTGCGATCCAGAATTTTTTAGGGGGCTGAGAATCAAAAACTATTATTTTTTAGTACTACAATTAATGAAATAATCAAAGGAGAAAACAAAGACACTGTGGAATGGGAGTGCATTCTCCTCCCCTCCCCCTCATCTCTTTTCTCCCTTTTAATTTTTACGAGTTTAGGGGTTGAGCCCCCAGCCCTCCCTGGATCCGCCAATGCTTCCTCCAAAAACTGCCAAACAGAGCAACACACGTGATTGGTTAGTGTTTCAAGAGTGCAATGAACGGATTCAATGCGGGTTGCTGTGTTATTCAACCTGCTTAATGTCAAACCCACATCTGTAAAAACGTCACGTATTTCGTTGTTTACGATGATCCAACATTGAGTTAATGCAAGTAATTCAAAAGATATCACTTGATTTTCATCAATTCTTTATTTCAAGAAAAGTTTTATTCTTTTAACTGTATGAAATCTCTGAATTGAAGTTGGACAACAGGCACGATCAGTTCCAAATGTTTACATTTGGATGTTCATCAAAACAAAGGGAAATATTAATCTTCTTGTCCTAAGGCGGATCTCAACAGTGCAGACGGTATACAAAAATGGGGCAGCACACTATATTTCATCCCGAAGAAAAAGACTGCTTTGGACACAATTATTTTCTTATCAATTTTTATACTTATGTATAATGGGTCATTTAAACTTAATTTGTTTATTTCCCTTGGTATCATTTTCAGATCCTGTCTTTTTCAGATCCCTGTCTTTTCAAGACGTCTTCGCCTCCACGTGGTGGGATCGGAGCCGCCCCCAAATGGATGTGGCCAACAAAAAGACACGGACGTCGCCCCAAAGAGGCCCTGCCCGCAGGAAAGGGCCTATAACGGAAACGCAACTTCAACCGCAAGCTCGGCAAAATTGGGGACGTCTGGAAGGACCCCGGGCACCACCCCGGGCCTCGAGAAAACGCTTCAATGGCCCCTCCGCATGGAACCAAGAAAACCTCGAATCAACACAAAAACCTCAAGTAGCTACGATGAATGTGGGGACGCCCGCCCTCGCTGGCGTTTTAGAGGCCGTCCGGTGCAATAAGGAAAAATTGCCATCCTCCCTCATTCGGGAGCACCGTCGGCGAGAGAATCTCGTTGAAACGTTAGCTGATGGAGGGGTTTCAGAGGTTATGCGTCACCGAGGGAGTTGGTTGGCTTTCTCTCCGAGGCGGGGGGCTTTGCTGGACATTCATTTCTGAGCGAATGGGCCAGCTACTTTTCAAACAAGGATGCGGCGCATGGGGGTTGTCAACGTGTACGCTCTACATCACCAAATACTGACCGTGATCCTGCGAAACAGAAGATTTTAGATCTCGGTGAAATTTTCCGTCTGTCTATCACGGATCTGTTAGTTATCGCCGTTCTTTAACGCCCCAGACGACGGCATTTTTATTTGAAACGTCACCAGGCAAGAAAACACAACCTCCTATCTTCGTGACTCATCACTGCGAATGAACATGGCGCAAATGCAAACTCAGGCAAAAAGCAAATCGGTTATACCTTCACTGGACCAAAGAAAAACACGACTAGACTGGTGCATTCTACCCGTAGACAACGTCACTTGCGTGGATTGGCATCATTGCGCCTGCTGTTCTCACATCTGATCATCGATTGGGAAATGACCATTGACCAAACTTGGCATCGTTCAAGACCACCTGCGCCACGCACCTACGGGCCCCAAACCTGAAAGACTCGGGAAACGAGGCTTTCCCTAGCAGAGTTTAATGCTTATATATGAAACCCGATGGTTATGACAGCTTTATAGATGCAGTACATCGAGCTGCTAACAGTGATCCAAATTTGGTTAGTGCTAATAAATTAGTACCCTTGGGCTGAATGATCCACAAATTTGAAATAGGCCAAAAGGGAGGCGCAATCAGCCTTGGAAGTACGGCGCTGATAGCGCCATTGAAACAACATTTTCCCAGAGTGCGCAATGCGCATACACTTGTCGCCGAAGAACGCTCAGAACACTATTAACGCCATTAAATCTGCGTCCCAGGCGGGAACGATCTGGGGCCCGTTTGGGCTGCCGTAAATGGGTATCTGGTAGAAAACGAGGCCTCATGCTATTGTCGCGGCAGAACTATCGAAGATCGAAAGAAGCTGTTTTCCCAACACTTCCGTCGTGCTCAACTCAAGCATCACCGCCATCAGGAATTGAGCATCCTGACGCCCTGCTCCCTTGACGAGACCATATTCAACATTGAACCATTTACAAACACAAGTGCATATGACACTGAAAACATACGCGAGCCGATGGTGCTCCTGGACCAACCAAATCCCAACCCGTTCTACAATCCAGATATGCAAATGTGGTAACATATGTTTTAAACTCCACTCCACGTTGAATAAAACATTGCGCCAGATGCTTGCGTCAGCCACATAGTTCCCATACCTAAGAAAGGTCATCAACCTATTAGATAATGCGGGTATTAGCCTCATGTGTTTCAAAGCTTGCTAACAAAGTATCCTAAATCGTCTGCAGCCCATCTACTCCATAATTTGCGGGCCTCACCAAGGGCTTCCTACCAGACCACCACCATTGAGCAGATTCTATCCGACTTATTGTTGACTTATTGTTATACACTGCCCCTTTTTCTGTTTGTTGTGTTTTGGGATGTGTACTGAGACAAAGTAATAAAGATGATGACTCGTCATACTAAGGCCCGAGGCCAGCCTCGCCATCCTGCTATCTACTTGCCGTTTTTAGCATACGCGGATGACGTTGTTCCCCTAACACCTGACCCTGAGTCGGCTCAACGAGCTGTTACCAGATTCTCAATGAAGCCAAAGGTTGGTCTAAAGATCAGTGGCAAGTCCGAAGTGCTTCATGTAGGAACCACAAATCGCCAATCTTTTCTACCTAACGGAGAGTGATAGCAGTGTGCAATGAGTTTGTATACCCGGATCCAAATCTTTGATTTGACCACATTGTTCAAGAGGGGCCTTCCTGGCGGCGGCGAAGGGCTGTCGTCGTGTTCCACTTGATGTTGAAATGAAATTAAAATAAAACTATTTCGCAACTGTTGAGTCGGTATTTGCCTATGGTCTGAAACTGTTCCCTGATACAGTCTCGAAAGGGGAGACTTGATGCATCATCGAGCCTGCAATTTTTGCCCTGGGTTCCCCACCACGACTGTCAATGCAGCTTGCTCGCGCGGGCTGGAAGCTAAGTTCCCGACTGCTTCAGGGGGGCGGCTTGCACTAAAGGACATCAGCTCGGGCTTCATCAGAGATGCTCCAACTCCACTGCACGGGTTACTACAATATCCCCCGACGGAGGGCTGCGAGGGGGAAGGGCTCGATTAGTGACCTTCCTGCAACCTTCGATGCGATCTTGGTCTGTGGCCTGTCGTTTGAGGTCATGAAAACTTTTTCTAGGGATCATCTGAAATCTATTTTAGATAACTTGTGATAAGCGGAGTTGTTTTGGTTCCACCTCAATTTTTGGGGGTTATATATATATTTAAAAAGTCGTAGGGTGGTTTACTGATTAAGCAGAAAAAATTGTTTGAAAAAAACACAAAGGACTGTCATATTGTAGAAATTAAAGTTTTTTGAAAGTAGAAACATGATAGATTTAGTCCTTCATATGGTCCGCCCTTTGGCTCATGGAGTAAATCAAACCAAAATTTTTGAAATGTTCAGTGTAGAACCTCGGCACAATAACGTACAGAAACTCTTTAAGAGGGGTTAGCATTACGGGTGCAGAACTCAAGATTATGTTTTCAAAATAAATTGTAACCTCAAATAGTTTCAGAATATCCTTTTAGCAGTTTAGAGGGGTTTAAGGAGAAAGTACAGAGTTTAGCACGTGGAAATATTCATGCAGTAAAAAAATGAGGCATAATTATCTAACACACCTATAGAGAAGGGTAAATTACAAAATGGAATTCAATTATAATATGAAAGATGTATAACAAATAAATAATCAACGATAGATGATGATTATCGTTGGCATTTGTTTCAAACATTTCCAAAATGTATTTTTAGGGAGAAAATCGTTGGCATTTATAAATTTCCCTTATTTATAAAACCCCGTAAATGAGATATAGTTAAAGATAAACTATTTAAGGATAAACTAAACTACGACATTAGAATACTAGTGGCGTATACGGTGTGGGGACGGGGGGTACTACACGTACAAAGTAGATACCACTGGACGTTGGTTTGAGACTTTCTGCTAGACTCCCCCTAGAAAATCACACTAACCAAATGATTTCATTAAAACATATAGAACAAGAGTTCCAACTGACCATGTAACTATTGTATACCTCAACAAAATAAATACTATGATTTATTTTGAATAAATTTTTAATAATAAATTGCATCCATATACAAACTGATAAATTTACCCTTCGACATGTCATGTCAATATCATGTCATTGTAGGCGATGGTAGTAAACTAATAAATAGTAATCAATAAACCAATGTCCATTTATTCACACCTCTACTTGTTTTTTTGGCAATATTAAATTGGTTCAGAATGGTACCGTCTCAGGGAGAATATAAGGGTATTGGAAAGTGCTTAACAAATGGATGCATAAGAAGATCTTTTCCCCTGTAACAAGTGTCATAGTTACAGGGGTGGTGGACGTGGGTCATGCAACTGTACCACTGCTCACAAGCATCACCCAGACATCCCCTACTCGCCACAAGCATCACCACAGACAATCACCTACTCGCTCACAAGCATCACCACAGACATCACCACAGACATTACCACAGACATCACCACAGGCATCACCACAGGCATCACCACGGACATCACCACGGACACCCCAACAGACATCCCCACAGACATCACACAGACATCACAGACATCCCTGCGTACCAGTGTGCCCGCAACTGATTTTGTATTTATTTCATTAGAAAAATGGCTAATATTTTAGTTCCATCAAAGTGCCTTCTCCCATTGACAAATATCAAAGCACTCCACTGACCCAAGAGGAATCTGGACAAGTCTAGCCTCTGCTCTACGCCTGTAGCTATGTTGGCACTCAAAATTGACAGTGTATTGTGTGTAAAAGCTCAATATTAAATTATCCCATGGTTCCCTAAGCATTGATTCAACTGAAATAAAAGGTCTTTCGCCATTTCAAACCAGCAAACGCTAAATACATTTGTTCTGGGAGGATTGATGGATTGAGGGAAAAAATATGGATAGAGTTGACAAATCATTTCAAGCTTTATATCACTACTGAGCCCAGGAAACAAGGAACTCACATGAAAACAATACAGAAATGAAACATCTTGAATTTGGTTTCAATATTATATTTATAAAACAAAATTCATTATGCTGATTGCATATTAAACAGTAGTACTTTAACATTTAAATAACATTCAATTTAAGTTTTAAGCATCATCTGTATATTAATTATATGTTGAAAAGTATTTAAAATGGTTGTCCAATTCAATATTTCTTTAATCGACCTGTAGATTTGTAACTGTTAATGTTCATGTTTTGGGTAAGATTTCGATTGCGTCACCTATCGACGCCCGCAACCTACGGCAACGCCAACGAAGACTACCAAACCATTCCGACAACATGTCTATCAAATTAGCAGATCCAACAAACGCCGTTCCAGCAAGCCCTGGACTATCTAACCTGCGGACAACCCCCCCTGAAAGACTGACGGGAAGAAACCTCATCACTTCATTTGACCTGGAAGAGACATCCACCCAAACCCCAGAAAACCTAGACTATCCAGCGCTGATTTCAAATTTTGAAAATGGCCGGTAAATCAACCTGACAACCGCAAGACAGATATCAACGTTGTAAAAAGGCTTTCAAGGATACTCCCACCATGCCTGAAAAATACTGCTCATCACCCCCCTACTAGGGCCACTAGCATTACTAAACTCACATTGGAGGATACACCAGCAAAAAGGGTGACACAGCGACTGACACTACGGAGAAAACAGCACAAGACAAGCTAGGGAACATTTCCAAGACAAGAACGATCTGCGAATAGCTAAAAAACTTGTACTGTGGGAAAAAGCAAACCCAAAATATTCATAAGTGTGCACTTTATGATAAGCATAACTTTTGGCACACATGTACACATCATATTTGAAAGATTTGGTTTTGAGCCATCTCAGATTTGACCCTGATACCCAGCGGCCATTCTCCACAATGGCTGACTGTGGTTACTTATTTACTTTCCTGCTCAGCTGCAGAGTACTGCAGGTTGGCAGTGGGTTTATTCACCCTAAAGGTTTAGGAAGCCAGGAAGGACATAGTTGAATTTGTAAATAGCAATCTAATTAGACTAATTAACATAACAATTATAATTAGTCTAATTGGGAACCTAATTTACATTTAATGTAAAAAAATATATATATATATAGAGAGAGAGGAGAGAGAGACCGGGAGCTGGTGTGGCAGGGTGAATTTCCACTTGTTTATTTTATAAGGAGAGCATTTTCATTCCTGCCTGCCATTAGCCCACCTTATTGGGCTTTATGGCTCTTTTTTAAAATCGGTCTCATCATGGGCGCCTACAGCCCACCCCTACCCATGCCCCAAAGGCTAAGTTTTTAAAGACGAGCAATTGCCTTGATTCCCAAAAATCGTCCTCTTTTTACACATCGTATAATGCTCCCACATACTTCATCTTATTCCTTACACCTGTGGAATTACTATGATGCATAATAGGGGTTACCAAACGTTCTTTGTCCAGATATGATATTTTTAAAACGAAATCAAACAAAATACATCGTGCGATGGAGGCGCATCTTTTTTAGACACACGCGTAGAAGTCAGGGCCCGGCTGATCGGCCTGGATAGCCAGATCCGGGAATATGCATGCTGACGTCGCGCGGTTACGATGCTGATGGTCGGTCTAGCCGCGCGCGCCGGAGTTTCGCTGCATGCATGAGCGAAATCAACCGCGCGACATCACCCCATGCATATTCATATATATTCAACCGTGCCAGAAAGGCCCAGTCTGAAGGACAAGTTACAAGAAGGGCGGGAAATTTCTGGAATCGTCTTTGCGACTGGTCCTCTCATTGACGAGACAAGGCAAGATGAAGAGATGGCACAGTGTTTAAGTTGGCTGATCTTGTCCAGCTCTACCAGTCTAGAATGGGCGCTAGAGTCAAACTCGACACAGGGTCCACTCCACAGATTGGAGCAGAGACTCCCGGCCCAGTTTCCCGACATGGGCACACAGCAAAGGAGAGACATCCGATGGCATTTGAAGAAGATGTCGGGCTGGGTCCAAAGCCTGTGAGTTAACAGTGACACTGATGCCGTCCATCTTGCACGTGCTGCACAAATGTTGCGTCGCCACATGTTTGGAGAGGCCGCCCTTCAATGGATTCCCCGAAGGATGCAAGAGGAATCTGTGCCATCACTGCTGCTTGTTTTGGTGAGGATGTCCGGGGTCCCAGCATCAAGGACCAGATAGCAACACAACCCGCAGCACTTGCATTGTAAATCTGAAGTTCAACAGCATCAAACACAAGAGGTCTCATGGTTCACCACACAAAACTGTCAGGCACAGCACGCAGGAGACACCAGTTCCCATGTATGTGGAATGATGCTTCATGCTCACACGCGCAAGAGGGAATTGGTAGAAGGTTGTCCACCTGGGCATGAGTTCTCCTATGACCGCGTTCTTCAGCTCTCAGCTCAGATGGAAACAGTGTCTGTCAACAGTTTCACAGAGAGCAAGTGGTTTATGCTCCCAGATGCGTGGCAAAATATTACAACCGCTGCTGTGGATAACATAGACCAACCCAGTGCAACAAAGAAAAAGCCCATGGCCTGCTACTCTCCTCAGCATCCCTCACCCCAGAAGGTGGATCAAGATGTCAGGTTTTAATCTGTGATGCAAGATCCCTCATTCTCACTTGCACTGCTACACTGATTTCCCCTGTCACTGCAGCATCAAGCCTCCACTGCGAGGTGCTCGTTGACCGAACAATTACAGCACACGAGGAGGGATAAGGGCCATCACACAAATGGGCCCTGAGGACAAGACTGAGACAGAAGATCACTCTTTCTCATTATAGATAAGATAATGTATTTATTAGCAACCATAAAGTTGGATTTCAAAATGTAAATTTTAAATACATACACATTTTTAAAAAAACTTAAATATTGAACTTTTATCAAGAATATATTTAAATTTTAACAAGAGACCACAAATTGCCCAAAAAAAATATACATATATATATAAAACAAACAAACAAAAAGAAATGTATCACTTCAACAAAATTAATACATTTAAAACACGTATTAAAATTTTCACAGGATATAACTGCACATCCCACAACCGATTATAAAAACCACTGATTAAACAAACACCAAGGGAAAAAAAGAATCTAAACCTATTTGTTCGGGTGCGTGGCAAGGGGAAATTTAGGGGCAGATCTTTGAAAATTTCATTTCACGGGAGGTGGCAGGAGTGTGTAATTTGTGATCATTATTCTTAAGTTTACTAAAATGACTTGGCAGCATTTCATGCCAACCGGCAGCATCCACCACTCGAGTATCTGCCCCCCTGCCTGCTTCCACTTTTCCTAGACTGCCATACAGTGGCTATGATCCACACACAATGGATGTCATAAAAAATGCTGTCCAACACCCGAATCCAGGGCAGACACCAGTGATTACGCGATCAACCATGTTTGCCAAGCAAATTCAGTGGGAAATGGCGGGGGCTATGGTGAGGGAAGATGGTGGTGATGTTTGTGGGCTCAAATTTAGATGGAGCACTGAAGACTCTGGGGGCTGCTGCAAAGGGGCGGCTGGGTGCCTGGTGAAGCTGAGATAGCGACGTCAGGGACGTGACTCCTTCCTAGGCAGTCATGTTGCCGCACAAGGGAGCTCACCAAATCCGCAGCAGCACTGTATATCCTGCAACACCGTGCCTATGACTGCAACTGTCTGAGCAAAACGACATGCAGAAGATCTCCCAGAGTTTGATGACTGGTGCCACCAGAAAGACATCCCACAGTTTCAAATCTGGCAACTGCTAGAACCAGAGATGTTGGTACTGGGGTATGTGCGTTCTCTGCGGGGGCATCACTGACAATGTACCTTGATGCCCGACAGAACTGGCCTCTTGGGGTTTCCCTGCCCTGACCAAATACTACCCAGGTGGATCCCTGTCCATCTGAAAGACATGCTTTAACTCCCAACAAAGCACCAGACGTGCCTGGGAATTCAGGCGGCAGTTCACTGTACAGAAGACAAAGAAAGGGGTTCTTCAATCCCATTGACCAGGCCCATGAACAGAATAATGCCTGCATCAAAGGAGACCGGAGCAGTTGGCTCACTGACAAACCCCAATGCTCTGCGGCGTTGGATGGTCTGGACCAGAGTTTCTAGGGCCATAGAAGAGTTCCCAAAAAGGCACCAGCATTGGGGCGGGAAAACAGACCAAAGTCATCATTACCAGACACCAAGCGTGCAAATCTCATTTGCTAAAGATGTTCGCTCCTGTCAGTGTGATAGAAGAGCTGGCAACCCATTTGAAGAAAGAGCATGGATCTGGTTGTCCTTGACAAAAAGGAAATTCGGGCCCCTGCAGTGGGGATGTCCCGGGAAAGTCAAGAGGATCGGCTAAGAGCAGTTCCAGGCTTTTACAAGAATCCTGCTGGAAACGAACTCATTGATGATGCTATTCATCGAAACAAACTAAGGTGTTCAGTACTTCCACCACTAAATGTGAGTAAAGGAAAGCAGCAGCTGTCCTCTCAAGAATGACTAGCTCTTTCAAAGGGTTTTTGGTTGCCAGACGAGGGGAAAGGGAAAACCCTTTAGGGGTTCTTTCGTCATGAGAATCAGGCATGCCTCCAGCACTCTCTGATGGAGGAAGCCCGCTTAGGACAAATGACCTCCTCACATGCTTGGAAGACCTGTCTGATGCCAAGTCACGGCTCCCAAACCCCTACCCGTGTAGTTCTTGATGGAGCAGTCATCGACAGATGCTAAGCCAGCTGCAGCAAAGAACATTGGGAAGTATGCTGAAGATATATTCATCCCTACATTTCACAAAGCTTCAAACTGCAAAACGACTGGATCTTGTGTGGACATATTTTGCTGATTCACTGAAAGGCACTGCAAGAGCAAAAACGTGGACAGGAGTGCGAGGCGTGTGATGGCTGGGATAACAAAACCAGGAAACTGGGAGAACTTCCTCAGAGTGGACATCAACAAGACACAGCTTTCACATTTTATCTGAAGCTCTTCTCCAGTGGTTTGAAAGGAAGAAAACAGCGTGATCACTGATGGAGGCAGTCAAAGCCACCACTGCAGGATACTCATCCCCCACCCATGCAGCCATGAAGAGGGAGACGTCGCATGTTGCTGATGCATACCATGGAGCCCAACATACCACCCCGATCCCGATCCGAACTGTTTACACTGATGTTGTGGTATTGGGGATCAGTAGCCCAGCGGCTGCAACCAGAAGATGAACTGTGGCAGCATTCGAACTGCAGGGTTTCTGTTACCTTGGGCCAAGCAGCAGCTGGCCTGGGACCGGAGGCACGAGCACCGCCAATGTTCCATGCCTGACTGGGTGACACTTGTGTCCAGTTTTGCTGGGCATGGTAAGAAGACCCTGGGCAATCTGGACTGTGATCAGGGAATAACAGAAGTCTTCCTGAAACTTCCCCTGCACAAATGACATACCCAAAATGAAACCATTGAGCGGTTTGTCATCCCCACTGTATGACAGAACAAGAGTGGAGGACACGACAAGGGAAAGAAACATTTGCAAAGAAGCACAATGGCAGCTGATCCGCCAACCAAGGCAGACTGGGGCAACACATCAAGAGGTCAGTACCAGGGGGGCCATGGGGGCCAATCTGTTCCAGCACCAGAACTGCCTTCACCCACCAGCTGGGATGGGCAAAGAATGATGATGGGTTGTATGAACCACATGGACAACTCTCAAGCAGCCAACACCTGCTATGAACTAGTGTCCTGCAAGTGCAAAAAGGCTTGTGTGGGCGTTGCAAATGCAAAAAGGCTGGACTTGAAGCACAGCTCTGTGTGTGTGTGAAGGCGACTGCTCACAGAAATGACTTTCTGACCACAGGAGAGAACTGTGAGCAGTTTCCCAAGGTGACAATATCCAGATCATAAACTACCAAACTGCTTTCATATAAAGAGTGCCGCCATCTTAGAAAATGGCTGCCATATGTTAAAACTTGAGATTGCTAACATTTTTTCATTAAATATATACATGCAGAGTAAACAAGCAAATGTGATGCTTTGTACCACAATGTCAGCAGGAAATTACACATTCATGCAAAACCATAATTTTACGCAGATTTTGAGCGCCACCTTGAAGCAATTCAAAATCTTGACCTCGGAGGATATTGCAACCAAAAAAATTGGCTTTGCACCTCCAAAACTATATAAATAGACACCAAGAACATCAATATTGATCAACTGTGTCTAATTCTATGCTCAATTCAATTTCACATAACGCGATTGGCGGCCATCTTGGAAAATGGCCGTCCAAGACCAAATTTGGGATGGCTCAATATCATATCTGCTTACTATCTATCCATCTACACCTGTGCCAATTTTGGTGCTTTATCACAAATGCACAATAGGTTGGCCATGCTGCCCCACCCTCTTCACCCGCCCCGAACCGGGGACACAAGCGGCAAAGAGACGAGAAATAAACTCTCATAAGCCCATACATATTCCACGGGTCCGTTTCAGGACCACCACAACTTTAAAATGGAGCGATTACATGCCAATGTCAAACTTACTATCTATCTAATAATATAATACAAATAGAAGTATATATTATTTAACACTATATTAATAATCGATAATGGCAACACGGAAACTAACGAAGAGAGCAAATAGACGCATAATCAAAACGAAAACAAAACGGTTTTCACATGAACGCTCTTATTATGAACGTTAGCAGAACATTTTGAACTTCAAATTACAAACCCATCCATAGCAAAACTATCTCAAACTGAAAATAAATGCTCCTAGAAAAGGTTTCAATTTCGTTCCAACTCCTGCTACACCAAACCATTCAACTCTATTGAGTGACATCAACATTTCTCAGAGGAAATTGAGAATAAACCATCCAAAACTCATCCGTTCAAACCACTGATCACTTGGTATCCAAACACAACACAGAGTACAACGCTCGATAACTACGTGGAAACCGCTAATACGAACTTTGAGATTTCAGAAATCTCACAAACACCATGAATCAATCACTCGAAGCCCAATTCAAAGAAACAAAAAGCAAAGGCTATGCTACCAATGAGATAAACAATGCCACCAGCTAAATGTCACCAAGCCATACTGACCACAAATGGACAAACTTAACAATTGAACAACACTCATCTTCTGGATAATACAGATAAGCGTCCAATAATCACAAAGATGTGAAACAAGCAGTTAACAAATACTGGCCAAATCACATGTTCAAAATGGACAAACGCACTCAAACAAACAAACCAAAGAACAAAATCAACAGTTTGGTAAATAAAATATGTCTTATCCAAGGATAAGACAGGAGACGACCGTTCATCTGAACCCTAATCGCAACTGATGATTGCCCGCATTTAAGCCATGAAAGCACGCTATTACTACCAAGGATCTGAAAATATCCTGTCTTAACTATCTCCACCAATTTGACCAATTGATCAAATTTGGGCATTAATTAAATTAAGTTCAATTATTCTCTACACTCATCTTTGTCAAGACGACAATATTACGGAATAATCAGAAACAGACAAAACATAATTTTGTACTAAAAATACAACCTGATTTAACAAGTCAACAGAGGTGAAGTGTCACTAAATGGGATTGCACCATCAATCTTTTCATACTGAAAAGTATTTGTTGAAATGGTTGTCACAATTCAATATTTCGTTAATCTACATGTGATTTGTAACTGTTAATGTTCCATGATTTGTGTAAAATTTCCAACATAAATCTAGAAAAAAATATTTTAAAATGTTTCCTAATAATAATAATAATAATAATAATAATAAAGATTTTTAGCGCACATATCCACTTCTGCTGGGCGCTCAAGGGAAACAAAGAAAAACATTAATACAAACAATATACAATGATTGCATAGGGAAACAAATATTATGTACCGAGATACATGTACCTACAATGCAATTACAAATAACTTTATACATCATCTTTAAAGAGTTGTGACATAAGATGAGTTTTAAGCATCGACTTGAATCTGGTTATACTATGACAAGATTTGAGTTTAGTTGGAAGACGATTCCAGAGTCTCGGAGCTGCGACAGAAAAACGACCTATCAACCCAGTTCCGTTTTGAAGTTGGTTCCTTTAGGAGTGACATGTTGCTGAGCGCAAATTGCGTGATGGAGTGTAGACTTTACAGTTCAGAAATATAAATTGGAGCAATGTTATTAAAAGATTTGTGAACAATTAGCATAAGTTTAAAACAATTCTCTGTGAAACAGGAGCCAGTGCAGTTTTTTCAAGATTGGCGTGATATGGCATGACTTTCTGGACAAAGTCCAACACGAGCTGCTGTGTTTTGTATGTGCTGAAGACGAGATATTTGATTCTGCGGGAGACCGTAAAGGAGAGCATTCCGTTATCGAGCCGTGATGTGACAAACGCATGTATAATTTGTTCAGCAGCACTTTTATTCAAGTATTTCCTAATTCGGCTTATATTTCTGATATGAAATGATGATATCGAACAATGTTGGAGATATGTGGTTTTAAAGTCATTGTCGAGTCAAATATAACACCCAAATTACGTGCATGTAATGAGGGGTTATCTGCGAGTCACCAATTGTAAAATGGAAGAGAAACTTTAGACAATTGCTGACGTGATCCAAATAGAACAAATTCTGTTTTTCATCGTTCAGTTTCAGGAAGTTTTGTGTCATCCAACTTGAATCTCTTTGAATACATTTCTCCAGTGTTTTAATGCAGGAATCGGCAGGTTCTTGAGAAGATTTAAAAGTAATGTAAAGCTGCGTGTCATCAGCGTAAACATGGTAATTTAAATTATACTTCAAAATGATATCACGAACTGGAAAGGTATAAACAGTAAACCACTGTGGGCCGAGTACATAGCCTTGGGGTACAGAATAGTCAATAATAACAGGCTCGGAGATAGCGTTACCAATACAAACATGCTGAGGCCTATTTAAAAGGTAGGACTTACACCAATCCAGGGCTGTGTCCTGTATTCCAAGATGATATTGAAGGCGGGAGAGAAGGATTTTATGATCGACCGTGTCAAATGCGCGCTTAAGTCTAACAAAACTAATGCAGTGATTTTCCCTCATCCATGGCAGATAAAATGTCATTGTTGACGCGAAGAAGAGCAGTTTCCGTTCCAGAAATGGTTTGTAGGCTGACTGAAATGTGTCCGACAGGTTATTACGAACATGGTCAGAGATCCGTGATGAAACAATCGCTCGATTGTTTTCCAAGGTACTTTAAATTCGCTACTGGTCGGTAATTTTTGAAAGCTTCCTTGTCCAAATTGGGTTTTTTAGGAGTGGTTTAAATGAGCAACCTTCTGGCTATTAGGGAAACAACCGGAAGAAAGAGATCTGTTTACAATAATTGTGATATACTTAGCAAACACATCAATATTTTGTTTTATTAGCGAAGTTGGCACTGGATCAAGTTCACATGATTTTGATGGCGATTTCATGTTGAGTTCTTGATCTCCGTAACACTAGTAGGCTCAAACATGGACAGTCTACATTGTGGATCCTTGCGTGATGGTGTTTGTGATAGAATATGGCAGGTACTGAGGGAAAAGAACGACGGATATTCTCAATTTTTGTGACAAAAAGTTTGAAAAGCATTTGCGAGGTCCTGATCGGAGGTGTAAATGGAACTGGAGCTTTGGGTTTATGAACAGCTTTTCAACAATGTTAAAGAGTTTTTCTGATCACCAGAGCTATCTTCACAAGAGATGAGTAGTGAGTTATTTTGCCTGGTTAGTCATGTTCTTCACAATATCACGTTGGTTACAGTATTCTTGCCGATGTACTCCAAGTTTCCCATTGTACGCCATCTTCGCTCAAGTTGACGGCGGATTTCCTTGCAGCACGGATATCATCATTGAACCAGGGGATTCAGATTGTAGTTTAACAGTTCGAGTTTAAAAAAACACTCAAATGGAAAGCGTATATATTATTATCCTCGTTATGTAATAATGTTGCTTTGTCTTAAACAGTTATTATCAAATTAACATTGCTAATGTTCAATAGTGGTGTGAAACCACGGGTGAAACGGGTGAATGGCATATATTTGGTGGAAAGGAGGACCACATTTTACTACAAAATATCACTGGTCACAAGTAAAACAAAATATTATTAGATGACACAATTATGAAAATCAAGTAAATTGTGATTTGAGTTTGTTGACAACTGTATTTAATCTAAATTTAGCATGGAGGAAGAACAGTACGATGAAAGTTTTTATAGCATTAAAGAGCACCATGTAATCTCTACAATGATTTGTAAATAGTAGTGGTTCTCACTGAAAGAACCTGGTGGTTTGACAACTCTACGTTTCAATCAGTATACTTCAATTGTCTTCAGACGATCGGACCATCGAGTATACTGATCACAAAGTCAAGTTGTCAAACTATCAAATCTGCTCCAAACCGCACTATTACAACTCATTAGAGATATTATATGGTGCTAACTGCCTCTAACTGAACAATTTCTAATTTTGAGGCAGTCATCTTGATGGATCAAGCAGGATCAAAATGTTCCGTTGGTTTGGTTTGGTTTATTACTCAACATAATAGGTATAATAATAACAAACATAATATAACATAATATTTAACAATGGATCTGCATTACAATGACTTTTACTCAAATTATTAACAAACTTTAAACGTCATAAAAATACAAATGAAGAATTTAT
>JAQQFT010000276.1:0-32777 GCA_029582265.1 Zoroaster sp. YZ-2022 | reverse complement strand
GTTATTCAATTTATTGTACACATTACATTTTTCTAACAAGGAAATGGGTAAGGCCAACCATGAGGAAGAAAAATCTAACAAACTAAGTAAAAAGTTTTTGTCTTCAACTTGCTCACATTAACCCTCCCAAGACTGCATCCGTCAAGCTGAGGGAAGACAACAAACTTACGCTGAATGTGACGTTGTACTCTGCAGGAATCCTGATTTGGCCATTGTTTGGGATATGATTGGGACTAAAATAATTATTCAAATCGGAATATAGAAGTAAAAGCTCGCAATTTGAGTCGTATATAATTGACAACGACACTGTCCGAGGCAAAGTAAACACACGGTGCCGTTGTCACCAAGGATTTCCGATTGGGCCCTATTGGTGTCGCATTACTCATTGGGAGAAAAAGTTTCAATCTGGAAAAAAGTCCCCCAATCGATCAGTGTAGTTACATCGAACCCATTAGGCCAAACTAAAAAGTTTATTTGTCTTTACAACAGTGTCTCTGGCTGCTCAAGGGGTGTGTGGGTTGCTTGGGGAACTCATTGACCGGGCCCAGGTCGACCCCAGCGTGCAGATCCGATGGCATGAGGCTGTACATTATGCTGCTCAGGCAGGTAAAACCCCCGTATGATTACGGGGGTGAACAACTTTCACAAATAAATAAAGGCTTAGTGTAAATAAATTACGCTATAAACCAACTGATGACCAACGGAATAGTCAAGACGATTTGTAGCGCTTTCTGATGTCATTTGCAATGGCCCCCACTCCACGTCTTTCGAACATAGGCCTGGAATTTTCCCAATGTTTTTTTTTTTGGTTCTTGTCGTTTTTGTCGCTACGCTCACAAAACACCCTCATTACCAGTGGCGTAGCTGGCTAGTTCTGCCAGGGGGCGAATCGGATCCCAGGGGCCCCCCTTTATAAAAGCGGCCCTGTATACGGGGCCCGGATTTATAAGGGGGGCAAGAGGGGTGCCCGGCCCCCTGCCAGAGGGCTGGGACTTACTTTATAAAAAATGTAATAATTATAAAATTAGTTTTATATTTTTCGAAAAACGGTTTATCATTCGTTTTAGTTCATTTTTTATTTGTCATGAAATTTTAAATTACTGTGTCGAGGGGCCCCGAACCCAAGTGCCCGGGCCCCTCAAGGTCAAAATCGGCTGCCTGTATAGTCCTGCCTGCTGGTGGGCCCGTCCGTCAGTCCCATAAGCATGTGAACAAAATTTGCATGTGTTGGGGGGCACTTATTCTGGGAAATGGAGCCGGGGGCGCCCTGCCCCTCGCTTAGTACGCCACTGCTCATTACCCCCACCTGAAAAGGGTTTTCAAAGTACAGACCTAAACTAAAGATGTATCCCCATGATTTCGCTATTTCCACGACAATTTCCAAATTTTCTTTTTCGTCAGAACGTTGCTACTTTTATACTTGAGGATAGGAAAAAAATGCTTTAAAATTACACATCTCTAAAAGACCCCGAGAAGCATGATTTCCAGTGAGTGTCCCAAAATGAGTGTACGTTTCTAACCAAGTTTTGATAAACCAATCTGTTATCTATAATAACTTGTTTGTGAAGTATTAATTTTCTTTTCAATTAATTGTTTCCTTTTTATAAGGAATTAATAACCCAGAGTTCCCATGAAACGAATATTGTCATTGAAATAGCAAACAAACACGGTCGATATATCTTTTTAGGCCTATGAAGCTATGACAAATGAAATAATAACTATTCAAAACACCAAAACATGAATAAACATACATATCATCCCCAATATTAATCTAGGTCCTTTTGGAAGAAATTAAAAATAAGTGTGGCTTTTAGTACAGTTTTTGTCGACACTTGGGATGTTGGCTACGCGGTAATCAAACGCCATTGCTGAGGGCCAAAACTATAAAAAAATAATACTTAATTGTTTGGGAGTATTGTAGTATCTGAGTGGCTATGATGTAGATTATAATCTACACCAAAGGAAATTCATATAAAGTATCTCAATCTGTCAGCATTTGTACCTAATTTACACCAACCTGTATATTATATAACACCTTGTCAACTAGCTTCTGTGCTCCATGCAAACCCTGTAATTTGCGTTGGTGTTTTATGGGTTAAATTGTGGCAACATGTCATTAAAATAGCTATAATACCGGTATATATATTCTTAAATGTATAAAAGTTTAGCACCAAACGAAACCTGCAATTTGCTTTTGTCAAAGGGGGTGTACCCAAAACCAAAATTAAAACCCAAATGTTACCCATTTCGTTAGAAAAGGGGGTCACAATTTTATCTAAAATTGAAGAATATTTGCCAGCGGAATAACTGAGGGAAATCAAACCATAAGAGCCCAAATTAAAACCAAAATGTTACCCCATTTCGTTAAAAAAAGGGTCACAATTTTATCTAAGAATATTGTAAGAATATTTGCCAGGCGGAATAACTGAGAAATCAAACCAAATCTCCAACCCTCCTTGAAAATTGTCTGGCTACGAACCGGTCTGCCTGGCTTTTCGTGTTCTGTTATAAGATTCTCGGGGTGAATATCAACATCATCTTGTTTGATGACAGGCAATACTCACTAATACTGCCTTTCAACTTGCCAAGAAAAATATAAGGCTACTCAATTCTCAAAAGTCGGCATAATAATTACTCCGTATGGTTTTTGTCTCCGGGACAGGGCATTTGAATGTACTCACTGGCTGATAAGGAGAGCAAGATGTTCCCTGAACCACTAAAGGAAGAAAAGACGGACCACGGCTATGCATCTAGCGGCAGGAAAAGGTATGAAGGTGACGAGTTGAGTGCATAATGAATAAAGATTCCCCAAATGGGAAATGCAGGTGTCACTGGATACTTGAAAGTTGTTAAACATTCCCAAAGTGTATGTTGACATTTGTGAAATTTGATCACAAGGAAAAAGTATGATTTCCATGTTTTATTTTGGAAATTCAGTAGCCTATATAACTTTAAAACTGCCATACACTGGAAAAACAGGGCTGTTAACTCGCCAAAAATAATGCCATTGAATAACGAAAACTCTATTTACCGTTTTCATACATGGAATACTGGTGCATTTCGATTTTTGCAGCGTCATACTATAATATCCATCATTAATGTACGCAAATTGTAGTCTAACGTCTCGATGTTGTACATCGTAAAAGTGATTGCTAATAGTTTTCTTTTCTTCTGTTCAATATTCTTGGAGACCGAAGTTGATTGGGTTACTTCGATGTGGGAAATTGTCCAACTTGTCCTATATGTAAATGTACTAATTATTCGGTCAAACGTTTTCAACTGACCCAAAAATGATGCGACTTTTTCGCACGAATTCTAGATTAAATTAACAGTTTATATCAATTTAAAGACATTAAATCCTGTCAATCCCCTTTCCCTTCCTGTAGCCGTTGTCCTATTTTACAGTGGGCATTGGAAAAAGAGAGCTTTTTTCGTGAGGAACTGGGCGTCTTTGGCCGCACACCTGTACATTACGCGGCCCAAGAGGGCCACATCCGGCACTTCGGACATTCTCCAAATTCCAGAGTTCACTTAGATGTCAAAGATTTCTCGGTCGAACTCTGGTGAGGATTAATTAAAAGAAGGAAAAGGGAAACATTCCAATAGTTTTAATTGCTTTTGACCAAATCACATGTATAGTCCTGAGAGCAGAGATTTCATAGCAGGCAACAGTGTAATGTTTAGGTGCAATGTTATTACCTTTCACTTGATTACAACATAACATCAAGTATCTTTAAAAAAAAATAACAGATATGATTTGAGATGTAGTTCGTTACTTAAAACTCATGATCAATACATTTTTGTTGACATCTCAAAATACGATGTTATCAGCCATTCCATGGTATTTGACAACTATTTGACAAAGTAAAATTTTCAAATTTGATATTATTTCATTGTTCAATTTTGTATAACTAGAGTACCTAGGCTTCATTACAAAGATTTATAAAAATACCAGGGCCTGCGGCGCCTTGGGAAAAGGTTGATGTGGCTAAAATTGAAATTTTTATCAATTCAGATAGGTGTTTAGTTTAGTAGAGATACACAACCAAGGACCATTAGTGAGGATAAAAAAGTTAAATTTTCTTTTGGACATTTCACTTTCAAAAAAAAAAGAAAATTTTTTGCCCTATGTTTATCGTCACGCGAGTCACATAAAAGTCATTTAGTTGATTCTCCTGAAATATCGAAACCATTTTTTCTGTTGTTAAAAAAAAAGGGCCAAAAAGGGCCTTTATGAAAAAAAAAGTTAATATCTGGTCGTTTTTTTTGGGAAAAAAAACTCCCCCAAGTCATGTCCAGTCACGTGAGTCATATCGCAATACTATTACACCAATGGTTTTTTCAAAAAAAAGGTTTCCCAAAGATTTAAACAGGGCCCCAATGAAGGCCCAAAAATGAGAATAAAACAATTACTGTTTTCTTTTGACTCTTAAATTTCAAAAAATAGAAAAATGTCCCCCTTTTACTGTCACGAGTCAAAAAAATGTAATTTTTTCTCCTCCCAGTTCTAAAATTTTTTTTCCCTTTTTTGCTAATGTCATAGTATGTTTTTGGGGGTGAACACAAAAATGTTTTTATTATCCTTCTGTTGTAAAATTTTTTTTGCAACATCCTGTGAAAATTTTTTTCCACTTGTCCACGAGTAAATTTTTGTCACATGAGTTCGCCCATCAATAAAATTTTTTAAACTTGAAAAATTTTTTTTTTCATAATTTCAGTGGTGTCAGTTGTGCATCTTTTTTTTCAAAAAAAAGTGATCCAAATTTAAAGCCACAAAATTATCACTTATGATCGATTGCCGTCACACGAGTCACCTTATTTTTTAATTTTTTATAATTTAGTGGGCAAGAATTTTTTCCCCAAAAAAAGACCCCCCCTTTATAGTTTGAAAAACTGAGTTCACTGAAAACAAGGTGAAATATTTTAGGCCCGGAGAAAGTTGAAAATAAGGGGGTGTCACGGAGTCACAATGGAATGCCGTGGTGTTACAGCCCCATGACACCGTTTAGTCTCCGTCGGGGGTCTATGATGTCGTTTCTTTCGTTTACTTGAAAATATCCACCAAAATGTTGAGAAAAGCGGTGTAACACTTGAAATTGTTTTTAAATGACCCCCTCACTTCTTTTGAAAAAGCCACATTAAAACACCAATTATTTAATTTCCCCGGGATGATTCAAATACTTTAAATTTTCTGAAACCAAGATGGACGCCAATGTCTTTTTTTTCCCTCAAAATCAAAAGTCACGATGCTTTGAGAATTTCATTCTGATTTGTGTATTTTTCAATATAATTACAATTTAAAATAATTAACTTTTTTTGGACAACCCCTTTTTCCAAGTGAGATTCCTAGTTTTTTGATTGGCTACAAGACAGATATTTATTTCACATTTTTCAATTTTGTTGTTCCCCAAACCAAAATTTTCCGAACGACGTGGCCACAACGCCTGTTTACGTTTTCAGACTCATGCCTCCAGAGACTCCTGACGTGAGGGCTCTTTTTAAAAAGCTCACCAGGTCTATATCTAGTCCTGTGGACTGAATAAGCTCAACAGACGGCACTCAAAGAAGGAGTTAAAAGGAGGAAACATATTTCATCGGTGAGGTGAGGTTCTTCCTCCTCGGAGTTGGATCCTCATAAACCTAAGCCACAGCGCCATTGACAGCTTGATACCCCTGGTTTAAATTAAAGAAGGGACCTAATTATCTTTTCAACAAATGGTATGAATGGTTGGAAAGGTACCCAATGGTATTTGGGTAACTTTAAGTTCATTTCAATAAGATAAACCCCACAGTTGATAATTTCCCATGATGTTTGACACTACAAAGTGAGTTTCGTTAATTTGATAATCTGAACCTACTTTCAACAATATTATATATATAAACCTATCATGAAAAGGTACAAAGAGTGGAATTAGTGAATCGGGGTGGAATTGTTGAAAATGGGTCAGCAGTGGGTGGCCACTGCCAAGATCCTGCACGGCAGCCAGGGAAGGAAAAAAGGCGTCCCCCCTTTTTCCCTGATGAAAAACCCCTTTTTCCCCTTTTTTGATGCTCCTCCTATTTTGCTTTTGCCTTCCTCCCCTTTTTGAGACTCTGCATGGATCCGCCCTGACCAGTGGTGTTCATATTGGGCTACTTTTGAAACCATACAAGAATACAGTGGACACTACCCGGGTTTTTTCAATCCCCGTTTGCAGTGTGGTCAAAAAATGCCGATCGATGGTTAGTAAGTGTGAATAGGCCTCATCATAGTTTTTCTTTATTTCTTTTTGGTTGGTGAAATCCCTACATGTTTGGCCATCGTCTGGGTCCACCATCCCTTAACCGAAAATCTTTCTCCGAGTGTTTGATTCATGCATCTTCCACCTTCCACACAGCATTACAACAATGTAGAAAAGTCTCCTTTTCTTCCATCATCTTTGCAGCTGTCGTTGCATCGTGCTTGCTTAAATCCGGCACCGACCGAAATGCCAACCGGTTCTATTGTTCGGGTTTCCAATTTCCTAAAAGACTTTTTGGGAAATTTTTTGAACATTTAAGCCACGTAAAGGGAAGTCTCTTTTGTTAACTTTTCTTGTTAACTTTTCTTTGTGTGGAGAATGGGGATGCTACGAGTCGTTTTTAATTAGAGGTGGAAATATTACCTAGTCCACATTTATTATGACTCTAATTAAACAACGAATCTTGTTCATATTGGTTATTTTATGTGTTTTTTCAAAATTGCTTACGGGTATCCAGGTATCCGAAGATTTTACCATCCGGTTCCTGAAAATGCACACCTTAATCATTGTGTTACTATGGGGTTGAGATCTCAGCAGCACCTCAAGGCTCGTCTCAGTATGGGCTGGGGACCAGAATCAAGATCCCTGAACCACTACTGGACGTCTTTCGTCAGTATCAGCGGCATGCTTTCGTTCAAATTTTCATCGGCGATGTTCAAATTTTCACCAGGAAGTCGCTGCCTGCCCCTTCCTGTTACACCTTAATCAGATCAGGCTAACTCGCTCGATATGAGGGATGCGTGAACAGCGATGATACACTATTGTTGTTTATATACTCTAACACGTATGTTGTACCAAGCCCTGTGGGTCTGCCATATTGAGTGCAATATGAAACAATTGTCTCTAGTTATTAACACCACGGTTTTACACTTGTGTTCTTTAGAGTCTGTAGGTGCCACCCAGTTTTATTCAGTCCTTGGTAGGGGCATAGTGAGGCATTTTCTTTGTGTACCAGCCAATTTGCCGACTGACACCAGTAGGTAGCCAGGATTTTCAGAGTGGGGAAAACTTTTTTTGGGTAAATTTACTAACAACACTAATATGACCAGACAAATTTCTGTTTTTCCCCCAACGAGGAGGGACTGCCACCCGAATCACTGTTCTTTCCATGTGTAAAATGCAATGTATTATAAAGAAAAAACAACTGATAACAAACAACTCGGCAAATCTTCAGCGCTTAGAAACACGATACATTTGCAGTCAGCAAACCCATAGCTCTAGGTTTGCCGACTGAACTTTTTTAAACCCTTGCGAGTCCCTTTTTGAGAAAAATTATTGGGGTGTCAACAACCCTCTCTCTCACGGCCCCGCCAGTCTCACAGAGGAATACATTTCTTCACACGTTCTTTCTCTGTGTACCTTTAGTGGTATTTAAATTTATTCCACTGAATTAAAAATAAGCAAATGCTTCTTTTTGGGTATTCTGTTAACAGGGTATCTTGGAAAAGACGCTTACAGATACCGAGGCGGGACCCTGCGTGACCCAGCACCCTGATGCCATTGCCACTACTCACGGTGTATCTGCTCTCATCTCTCAAGTCGGCATGATGACTTCTTTCCCGGGCCCGCTTCCAGATATCACCACAGACGGATAATCAATAGTTTTTTAGAAAACTAAACTAAACACAAATCTGGAAGATTTTACAGTGACGATGTGAATACTATACGTGCCTATAATACGTTAAAATATTACAAAAACAATATGGATAACAAGTAATTACCTAGTTCCCAAATTTACAGGGCCGGGGTTGAGAGATTCGGGTGTATCCCATTTTTCCTTAGTGGATTAAACCTTTTAAATCATCAGAGTTCATGGACATAATCAAACTCAACACTATGTTTTCAGTCTATGATCTCACCAGTAAAACTCAAACACAGTCTTGCTCCGTCTTCCACCCCGTGTTCGAAACCTTTGACTAAATCCGCAACAGGTCACCGTGTCCAATCGGAACCAGCCAAAAAAAAGTTGTAATTTACCAATTGGGGGCCTTCAGTTCCATTTGAACTTAAGATCCCAAAACAGCAATTAGCTCATCCCTTTAACATAGCTCAGTCAACCGTCCTGTTTGTGTTAAGATATTGTACGTAACGCTATGCCTGACTGGAGGACTCAGACCAGCCAATGGTCGAAGCCGTGTCGATCACTACAGAGAGACGGAATTGCCAATGAAGGAGAGAAAATAACTGCAAAATAATAATTTTGCCCTACACTGACGTGTGCATACTCAGTGGGCGGGATTCGCACCGACCTCCTGCTTCCCAGTGTAGATGTCTTAACCTCTGACTACCGAGCCTGATGACGATTGGCCGGCTAGAATCCTATATAGCAGGGGGTTCCGGATATGTATGGGTTGAGAAATTTTGCGAGGAAAAATACCTTTATTCATAATTAACGTGAACCATATTTTTCTTTTTAATGCAAATACTGTGAACAAACACAAGGCTTGAGGAAAATAGGCTGGCTTTTTTATATAATGAGAATGACCACCATGTTTTGTACTTCGTACGGGAATGACAACATACAAAGTTCACAGTTATAA
This sequence comes from Zoroaster sp. YZ-2022, assembly GCA_029582265.1. Classification (NCBI taxonomy): domain Eukaryota; kingdom Metazoa; phylum Echinodermata; class Asteroidea; order Forcipulatida; family Zoroasteridae; genus Zoroaster; species Zoroaster sp. YZ-2022. The sequence goes on along the minus strand of JAQQFT010000276.1, from coordinate 23,956 downwards.
AAGATATTAAAAGGGCCTACCAACTTATTTCAGTGTTAAAATCTTGAACGATATCTTTATACTCCATAACCCAACCAGAAGAAAAAAAAAGAAAAAACATAATTGAGCGAACAAGTTTAAATCAATGCAAAACCTCAGAAGAATTTGATTAGTTTGAATTATGAGTACAACCCTATTTGCAGAAAATCGTCACGAAGTTGATTTTGTCAGGGTGATTAAGGTAATGCATGAAACATTGAAAACATAATATGGTAAATATATTTTGAAGACCCAACAAAATAGCAATTCATATTTTGTAAATGGAAAATTAGCTGTTGCAAACTGTTATCAACCTAAAAGGGCCTGTAGTATAAATGCAAAATCAGTGTTACTGATTACGTTTCGAACCTCGAGGTTCTTTCTCAAAAATCAAATATTTTGGCCCCATTAATTACATCAACTCAGGAACCTCCCCAGATGTGCAGCAACCCTCCCATGCGGACGTGACGCCATTGGTGAACTCCATCAACCAAACCTAGTCATCAAACGGGCTGACAAAGGTTCTGCTGTTGTGGTCATGAACGAGAGACTATATAGCCGAGGCCCTTAGACAACTTAATAACACTGATCACTATATAGAATTGATACAGACCCTACCCACTCCTTCACAAAGGAAATTTCTGACACCCCCGTTAGAATTCATAACTACAACGGATTAACAAGGATACCCACTATCTGCTCCCCATACCCACAGGATCCCAGAACGGCCCGTTTCATCTACTACCCAAAAACACAGGCAGGTAACCTGGTCTCCACATTGTGTCGGAATGGTAGCCCAACAGAACGCATCTCTGAGTTCGTTGACAGCTACATTAACCTTCGGGCTCTCTATCCCTCATTCATACAGGACACTACGGACTACGTAAACTAGAGGGCAATAAACATAATACCGAACTCTGCCCTCCTTGTCACCCCTGGATGTTTCCTCCTCATACACTAACATCCCAAAAAGGAAGGTATAAGTGCTGTGCCAATGCTCTTAGATCCAACAACCAAACCAAACCCTCTGTAAACACCTCACATAATTATCTCATCCGACACATACGGGCCCCAAAAAAATTCATTTTCCCTAGACGAAACTTCATCCAGGTACAAGGTACACCCGTAGGCACTAAGATGGTCCTCATACGCTAATCTGTTTATGTCCGACCTTGAAGACATATTTATTTCTCCCCGCCGCCCTCATTAGTATGGTGGAGATTTATTGACATTTTCTCCATTTGGTGTGGCGGACAAGATAACCTAGATGATTTCATTAACCATTAATTCATTCCCTCCCACCATCAAGGCCATTGCTAACTACTTCCCAAAAAGGTCACCATCCAAATCTCCCAGGGCATCTGACTGATGTCCTATTGTAAACCCACTGACACTCATCAATACCTCCTTTTTGCGGTTGCACCGAAGCACTGAGCTCATTGCTAGTCAGCCTCCTATAAGACGTATCTGTTCCACTGATACCTTATACAGGAGACGGTCGTCTGAACTGAGGCAACACCTTGTATCTCGGGGTCATAGCAAACGCAGGGTCCACTAACAATCAACAGGGCCCTGGTATCCCCCGTAGCACCCGCTTGGCTATCGGTAAAAAGAAAACCCCCCAACAGACTTCCCTGCTACCTATCACCTAGATTACCCAAACTTTTATCTATCGTAAATGATAACAATGGCTTTTTTACACTTTTTAAGGTTACACTCAGCCACCCCTGAGCCCCTTGATTGCTTTCCGTCGCCCCGCAACCTTGGGATGATTGGTTCGGCGATGATTGGTTCGGCTGGCTCCTAGCAAACAGTGACCTTGACCTTACCGACCATGAGTCACGGGTGTCAAATTGCCCCTCGAGATGCAAAACCTCTTTGCATCTCGAACCTCTCAGAAGTGAAAAGACCAGTATTGGATCCCCCACAGATCAAAACTAAATCCCAGTGTGACACACCAATGTTGTATTGTAATCTCACGTTAAGATGTGGTATACAATATGTGGGAGAGACCAGCGTACCCGGACTTTTTCAGTGGGGGCAGGGGTATGGGTTTTCCTTTCTTTATCTTTTCTGTTTTGGGGGCAAAGACCAAATTGTGTCCCCGCTTTCTCAACCATGTCCCCCTCTGTGAAACCAGAAAACCCTATCCTGTGCAATTCACTTCAACAGCCTAATCATATATTATTAAGGATGTTGAAGGCATTGTAATGAATTTGCATTGGGGATGCACACATCCAAACTTAGGAGGCACACTGGGTCGATCAACTCCAACTTTTGGTCTTAACATCTGTGGTCTTAACATCAACACAGGTATTAAACAACCCAGCTATTTTTACTTATATCATTTTTTTTACTATATTTCATCCACTGCCTTGATATCTGTATTTTTGTACCTTTAGGCCTATGTTACCTTATCTTGTATGTCATCTCTTTCACACTTGTTCTCATTCACTGTTCTCTTTCAGGACAACAATTATAATTTACACTCACCACCGACACCTCAATTTGTAAGATGTTGACCCTTTTTTTTGTCCTTCATATCCCCTTTTGATTTTTTATTCATACCCTAGCTTTCCCAAACGCTGCATCCACCAAGCAGCCCGTCCTATTTTGGCTCACTAATCCCTCCTTGTGCACTTCCCAAACTTCAATTGGCCATACTAGTTGGTGCCTATTTTCATTGCTTTTTCCCCTTTTTGGGTATCCCATGATCCTTTGCTTTCCTTTACCAAAATATATATATATATAATAATAATGGAAGCGACAAAAAAACCGGACTCAAACCCGCGACCTCTCGAATACGTGAGCTCACCAACTGAGCTAACTAGCCTTGTTTGGTGGGCGGTCCACCGCCAATTATCTATTGCTGTATGGGGCCAGGTCGAGGCCAATCCATATCGCCGAGTAGCCAAGGATCAACCCCCGGTCAGATGCAATCAACCTGGGTAACGGCAGTAGCGGGGATCCACAACAGGACACGCCTTTTACGGGTTGTACACAAAGTATGATTTATAGGAGAAACTGACCTGAAATATTATATAAAGGGAAGCGAGCAAAAAAAAACTGGCTGATCCGGACTTGAACTCGACCTCTCGAATACCTGTACGAGCGCTCTACCAACTGAGCTAACCAGCCCCTATGTTGGTGGGCGGTCCACTTAACCAATTATTTATTGCTCTATGGGGCGGTCAGAGGCCTTAGGGTTTCGATCCAAACCCGGGCCTTCATCAGAGGCTTAGACAAAGTACAAACATAAAAGCACATCCATTTATAGGAAAAGGGAAAATATATAGACGCGGAATGCTGGTTTTAATGATTTTTACTTAAGGGAAACATCCTTTTGAAGGTTAACTAAATATAGTAATCATTAACTATATTGAATGAATTTTGGGGGAATTAGCCGTGCCCAGTGCCGTTCAAGTATGGCCTTAAAAAAAAAAAGCATGTTCATGTCCCATTTTCTGACGGTAAAGCGCCTATATTTTTTTAATTTATGCGTCTATAGATGAATTGTTTTTGTTCCGGAGTGGCCCAACGGTTGTTAACAAATTAAATTAAGTATGTTAAGGCAAAATTTCCGTGTTGTTTCGTGCCATTTCCCGTAATAAAATTTGTGTCATTATATTTATAGACGAAAGTTTTAAAAACACCCCAAATTTTAAATTGAACCGATGATAGTTCTTGTACCTTCATTTCATTCTAAATCTGCTGTTGTCTGGAATATCTTGTTTGTGTACAGTACATGCATGTGAGTCGAGTTCGATAGACATGGGATAGTTACAGAAGCGACCAAACGTCACCCATTCATCATCATCGCTGCGACGCGACGACGACGACGACGACGACGACGACGACGACGACGACGACGACGCGCGACAAACGACACGACGACGACGACGACGACGACGAACAAAACGAGACGACGACGACGATGATGGAGAAGGTACAGAAATATCAGGATTTAGCGAGAAACCCCGCAAGCTGTGGCAAGTCAAGGTGAAGGTTTTTCCCTGTGGTGGTGGGCTCGGGGTCAACCCCGTAGGCGTTGGAGAAACATCTAAAGGAGATAGGAACATCTGTTAGAGTAGAATTACTACAAAAGGCGGCCCCTTTAGGACAGCAAGGATTCTGGAAAGACACTCGAGATCTGGGCGGGACGTAGCTTGACTCGAGTGTAACCAGAAAGGAAAACAAGATCTTTCTTTTCATGCTGTGCTAACGCGAAATAATAATAATAATAATAATGATAATGATAATGATAATGATAATGATAATGATAATGATAATGATAATGATAATGATAATGATAATGATAATAATGATAATAATAATGAGCAGAAAGGTTGCAAGAAGCGGTCAAGAGGAACGAAAGACCAACTCATCATTGATAAGACGGTGCTAAAGGACTGTAGGAACAGGAAAACTAATCTGGCCATGGCATGGATAGATTACAAGAAGGCATACGACATGGTATCACACTCGTGGATTATGGAATGTTTGGATATGATAGGGGCAGCTGATGCGGTGAAATGTCTTCTGGGTGAGAGCATGAAGCATGGAGAACAAATCTGACGGCTAGTGATGAATGTCTTGAAGGTAAACATCAGACGAGGTATTTTCAGGGTGATTTTTGTCTCCACTGTTGTTTGTTTGGCGCTTTTCCCCTTTTGACGATGTTTTTTGGGGAAGGTTAGTGGGAACGAGATGACGAAGGATGGATGAAAGATTAACCTTCTTTCATGGACGACCTGAAGTTGTTTGAAGAACGAGAAAAAATTGATTCTTGGTGCAGACTGTACGGATCTTCAAGAGTGACATTGGCATGAAGTTTGGTCGGGAGAAATGCTGCGATGACCATGAAGAGGGGTAAAGGGTACATTCGGATGGAATTGCTTTACCAGATGGCACCAATTGGGGGCGTTGGGTGAAGAAGAAGTTATAAGTATCTTGGGTGTTGAAGCAGACATGTACGACGAGGAATCGAAAGAAAACTTAGAAAGAGTATAAAAGACGAGTGAAGAAGTGTTTAAAGTCCAAGCTGAATGGAGGAATTTGATAAAGGCGATCAACACGGGCTTTTCACCATGAGATACAGTGGAATTGTCCGAGGGACTAAGGCAAATCTAGATGTTGCTGACAGGAAAACGAGGAAAGTAATGACGATGTACGGATGTACATCCACGGTCGAAATTCAGCAGACTCTATCTACCAAGGTCAGAGGGCGGAAGAGGGTTATTAGTTTTCAACGCGTTAACATCGAGAGAAGGAGCTTGCAGTGTCATGAAGAGTACTCGGAAAAGTTGTTGAAGGTTGCGCAGAAATCCCATGAAGGCAGACGAATTAGGTCCAAAGGAGTATAAGAATCAAAAAAGAAAGAAAGAACACGAGTTTGGGCAGGAAAACCACTTCACGGCCGATTCCTGAGATGTACAGAAAAAAGTGGCAAGTAGAGACTTGGGAATGGTTGGGGAGGAGAACTAAAGAAAGAAACTGAGGGTCTGATTACTGCAGCGCAAGACCAGTCTCTGCCGACAAAATTGATAAAGGGCAAGGATCGAGAAGTCAGATGTCTCTTCTATGTGCAGAATGTGCAATCGGCGGGGGAGACTATTTCACATTGTCAGCGAATCGAGTGCATGCTCAGACAGGTACAAAGGCAGACAGACAAGTTGGCCAAGGTGATCCATTGGATCTGTGTAAGAAGTACGGTGTCAAGGTGCAATCGAAGTGGTTTAGACCATGTGCCGGAAAAGGTTGAAGAAACGGATCATGTCAAGATTTCTGGGACTTCAACATCCAGAGATCATGTTATAGAACATGAACGGCCGGATGTTGTTGTCTTGGATAAGCATGCAAGATGTATCTATTGAATAGTGTGGGTGATAGTAAGTAGCTTGAAGGAGAAGGAGAAGGCAGAAATATCAGATTTAGAGAGAACTTCGCAAGCTGGGGCAATCAAGGTGAAGGTTATTCCTGTGGTAGTGGGAGCACTGGGTCAACCCCGAAGGCGTTGGAGAAACATCCAAGGAGGGAACATCTGTTAGAGTAAAATTACCAGAAGGCGGCGCTCTTAGGGACAGCAAGTTCTGCAAAGACACTGAGATCTAAGGCTACGGACGTAGCTGACTCAGTGAACGCAGAAAGGAAAACAGATCTTTCTTTTCGGGTTGTGCTAACGCGAAATAATAATAATAATAATAATAATAATAATAATAATAATAAAAATAATCATTACAAAGTCTACTCCTGAGGTGCTACCAGAGACTCTACGGGAAAAGTTTCAACATCGGCCATTAGAGATCTTGTGGTTTTTTACAAAACCTTTTGGATTTCTCCGATTTCGAAGCTCTTACACACGTTACTCAGTGTATAAAGTTGCAGGAGACGCGCGTTCCATCTCGTCCTTAGAACATCTTGATATAAACCCAACGCTGAGTGAACTACTGCAGGGTGAAATACATCGCTTTGCATGTAATTTCCTGAAACAATACAACCTTTTCTCAAAATTTTGTGATGATAATAATGAATGCTATGCAGCATCAACTCAACGGTGAATCAGCGACGAACTCTCAAGAGGAAGTCATCGCCCGTTCTGGTCGGTATGCTTGAGCAGAGCAGATGTATCATCTCAAATAAAATTCGCAAACAGAGAAAGGGAGGACGATAACAATTGAATGGAATGTTTTATAAGGAGCAAGCCAGAGAACGGGACAGAAGGAGTGTTAAATAGGCGGATAAAGGCATGTTTGAAAAAGCGAACGTGGCTTGCCGACCAGGTAAAAAAATCAAACATAATCGGGTAACGAAAGTTGAGGGGTGGGGAAAAAATGAGTAGAATAAATCACAGGACGGGCTGGGAAGAAGTGAGGAGGAGGAACTGGACAACGTGGCGCTGGTGAGTGGCAAGTCCAGAGTGCAGATGAGGTCAGTGGAGGGTAAAAGGAGGGAACAGAAGACTTGACGGAGGAAGAGCTTTGGGTTTGGAAGAGATTGAAGAGGTAATGGTATCGTAAAAAGGGGCAGGTAAATGAGTATTCCGCATTGCGTCAGGTCCCAGGAAAAAGCTGACAAATGTGTCAGCTATGGTGAGAATCCTTTTGGGGCGGTAAGTACTATTAATCTTTCTGAAATTAACGATCTTGTCTTTTCAGGTGCAGTTGTAGTAGCGGAGAGATCAGGGTAAAAACTTCACATTCACAATCATAACATAAAGATAATAAACCTTGGTGGAAACGTAGACTCGAGGGCCCAAAATTTAAAGAGTTACGCAAAGATCTCAGTAGAATAGAGCAAATGGATAAAGGTGCAATGAAAGATTCAGATATGAGGAACAGATTAATAAAAAAGTATCAAATAAAGGAAAGGGGATAGGTAGTTAAGGAAATAAAGCAAAGGGTAAGGGGAAGGCTGCGAAAGTAAAGAGGGACGATGACAGAGTCAGCAGTTTCATCAAAAGCCTATTCAGACAAATCAACGTCAATTATTCAAAGAAATGACGGGGAAATTTACAACTCACAAGTGGGCCAAACCAGCAGGGGGCAAGGACTTTCTGGGGGGGCCTTGGGATCAGCCTGGTGATCATAACAGACAAGCAGAATGGTTAGCCGACGTGAAAGACGATAAAGAATGTACAACAACAAGAGGTATTTCCGATTGATGGAAGGTGAAGAAACAGTTGAGGAAAGTGCCGAATTAGAAAGCCCCGGGGCCAGACCAAGCTTAGTGCACGGATACTGGCTAAAGAACTTCAGTAGTCTTCACGAAAGAATAGCCCAGCAGCTGCACTAACAATGTTAGTGCGTGCCGTTCCGACGTGGATGACTGAAGCAAGAACGGTTCTCTCATGAAGGACATTAAGAAGGGGAACGTTGCGTAACTATCGACCTATTACGTTTTACCCATGATGTATAAACTTCGACCGGGATCTTGCAGAAGATCTGTATAGCCACATAGAAGATCAGCAGTTATTTCCCGATGAGCAGAAAGGTTGCAAGAAGCGGTCAAGGGAACGAAAGACCAACCATCATTGATAAGACGGTGCTAAAAGGGCTGTAGGAACAGGAAAACTAATCTGGCCATGGCATGGATAGATTACAAGAAGGCATACGACTGGGATCCCTCGTGGATTATGGAATGTTTGGATATGATAGGCCAGTTTATGGCGTGAAAAGTCTTCTGGGTGAGACAGAAGACATGGAGAACAAATCTGATGGCCAGATGAAATGTCTTGGGAAGGTAAATATCAGACAGGTATTTTCCAGGGCGATTCTCTGTATCCCCCGTTGTTTGTTTTTGGGGCTGTTCCTTGACGATGATTTTGCGGAAGGTTAGTGCGGATACGAGATGACGAAGGATGGATGGGATTAATCATCTGCTCTTCATGGACGACTTGAAATTGTTTTTTCGAAGAACGAGAAAAAGATTGATTCCTTGGTCAGACTGACGGATCTTCAGCATTTACATCGGCATGAAGTTTGGTCTGGGGAAATGTGCTGATGACCATGAAGAGGGGTAAAGGGTACATTCGGATGGAATTAATTTCCAGATGGTACACACAATTGAGGGCGTTGGTGAAGAAGAAAGTTATAAGTATCTTGGTGTGAAGGGATCACATATGCATGAGGAATCAAAGAAGGCTTAAGAAAGAGTATAATAGACGAGTGAAGAAGTGTTTGAAGTCCAAGCTGAATGGAGGGGAAAATGATAAAGGGATCAACACTTGGGCTGTGTCGCTGATGAGGTACAGTGCAGGAATTGTCGAGTGGACAAGGCAGTCCCAGATGTTGCTGACAGGAAAACGAGAAAGTGATGACAATGTACGGTATGTTACATCCACGGTCCCAATGTCAGCAGACTCATCACGAGGTCGAGGAGGAAGAGGATTACTTAGTGTATCAGACAGCGTTAACATCGAGAGAAGGAGCTTGCAGTGTCATGTAAGTAGTACTCGGGAAAAGTTGTTGAAGGTTGCACAGAAATACATGAAGGCACACGAAGTAGGTCCAAAATATAAGAATCAAAGAAGAGAAGAAAGAACACGAGATTGGAGGAAAAGCCACTTCACGGCCGATTCCTGAGATGTACCGAAGAAGTGGCTAGCAAGACTTTGGGGAAAGGTTGAGGAGGGGGAACTAAAGAAAGAAACTGAGGGTCTGACTGCAGCACAAGGCCAGTCTCTGCCGACGAATTTATGAAGGCAAAGATCGAGAAGTCGATGTCTCTTCTATTGCAGAATGTGCAATGCGGCGGAGGGGATATTTCACATTGTCAGCGAATGCAAAAGTGCATGCTCAGACAGAGTCAAACGACACGACAAAATTGGGCCCGGTGATCCATTGGGATCTGTGTAGAAGTACGTGTCAAGGTGCAATCGAGTGGGACGACCGGGGGCGGAAAGGTTGAAGAAACGGACATGTCAAGATTATCTGGGACTTCAACATCCAGACAGATCATGTTATAGAACATGACGGCCGGGTGTTGTCTTGGATAAGCATGCAAAGATGTGTCATCTTATTGATATAGCTGGGGGGTGATAGTAAATAGCTTGAGAAGGAGAAGGACAGAAATACCAGGATTTAGGAACTCCGCAAGCTGTGGCAAGTCAAGGTGAAGGTTATTCCTGTGGTAGTGGGAGCACTGGGTACAATCCCGAAGGCGTTGGAGAAACATCTCAGGATGGAACATCTGTTAGAGTAGAATTACTACAGAAGGCGGCACTCTTAGGGACAAAAGGTTCTGCGAAAGACACTGAGATCTAAGGGTACGGACGTATATAGCTTGACTCGAGGTGTAACCGGCAGAAAGGAAAACAAGATCTTTCTTTTTTATGTGTGCTAACGCAATAATAATAATAATAATAATAATAATAATAATAATAATAATAATATAATAATAATAATAATAATAATAATAATAATAATAATAATAATAATAATAATAATAATAATAATAATAATAATAATAATAATAATAATAATAATAATAATAATAATAATAATAATAATAATAATAATAATAATAATAATAATAATAATAATAATAATAAAAATAAAAATATACATAAGTAATATAATAGTAATAGTAATAGTAATAGTAATAGTAATAGTAATAGTAATAGTAAAATAGTAATAAAATAGTAATAGAAAGGTTTTAAAAGTAATAGATAAAAAATTGGGATGTAGCAGGGATTTTTAACGTCAATTTGAAAATAAAAAAAAATGATAGGGTGTTTCTGACTTAAAAACATTACCCAAGGGAAAACCCAAATTACGATGTTTGGCGGATATATATCCCAATGATAAGGGCCCTCCCTTTTATCACAAAGTCTTAAAAAGTCCTAAAATTGATTTTTTTTTATTTCAAACGAACTTCTTCATTTAGTTACAGATGTTAATTTGACTGTTTGGGCCCACAGATCTAAAACGTTAATTTTCCCACAAACAAGATCCCCCCGGACCCGAGGGGGGGGTAAAATTCCTTCTAGATGATGAACAGAAAAACCAAATTGAATTATTTTGGGGCTACGGGAAAACAAAGAAACATGTTTATGGCAATATTTTAAATTGGGGGGACAGGGCAAACGAAACAAAAAAGAAATTTTTAAAGGATTAGGGTTTTTAAAAACAATAAGAAAGAAAACACTATACAACCATTAAAAAAAACTTTAAATAATTTTTGGCGGGCCATTTTTGCCCCCCGATGAGATCAATGAAAGAACAATTTAAAAAAAACAGAAATGAAACAATTGAAAAGTCTCTATCAGATTACACATAAAAGGGTAGATGGAAAACCAAGTAGATATTTCAAACTCGAGAAAAAAAGGGGTTGAGAATGTTTTAAAGAAAAAAAGACAATAATGGAAAACCCGATGAACCAATTTTATGTGTAGGTGTGTTGTTATTTTAAAAGGAGCTGTATTCAACTGAAACAATTAAAAGAAAATGCAAAACCTAGAGGCTATAAATGAAGTAAATTTCAATAATGATATCCCCCGCCCCTAAAAAAAGAATTTGATGAAATTAAAACCCTTTTCAGGCACTGAATAAAATGAATAAGGGTAAATCCCCAGATTAGAGGGGTTACAGAGTTTTATCCCCTTTTTGGCCTCTAATCAAACATGTTTTCATAGGAAATTTCAAACCGCACAAATTGATATTTCCCCGATTGATGAATAAGTTTTTCGTCTTTTTTTTAAAAACAAAGGAAAGGTGAAAAAAAATTTGGGAAAACCAACGCCTTATGAATTTGATTATAAAATAATTACAAAATTATAACTAACCGTTTGAAAATAATTATGCCTGATATTTTTTTTTGGGACGACCAGTCGGGAAAGGCGAAATATTCATGATAATCTAATGATTTTTAAAGATACAAAATTTTTTAAAAATAAAGTGAAAACAAACATCTGCTATCCAAAGTATAGACAAGAAAATTTTTGATGGATTGAATGGAAATATATGTTTTTTTTAAAAAATGGGTTTTCCCAAAGGGTTTTAAATTAAAGGGGATAAAGTTGTACAGAAACCCCTTCGAGGGGATAATATAATTTTTTTAAAACAAACCCTTTTCAAAGTCACCAGAGGAATAAGAAAGGCTGCCCATTGTCCCCTTTTTACTCCTTTTGCGCAGAAGGGTTAGCCAGTTTGATAAAAAAAATGTAAATATTTAGGGAATTAAAACAGACACGGGTGTCGTTTGAAATTAATTCACATGCAGATGAACAACTTTCATCACTGACAATAGAATTTTGACATCTTTAAAATCTTAAACTTACAGAAAAGGTTCTGGATAAAAAATTTAAACCCCAAAGTCAAGGTTTGTGGATTGGGTGGAAAAACAGAATAGACAAAACCGGGGGGGTTTTTAACAGTTTTAAAATTTCGGGAATTTTTTTTCGGGAAAAGAGGAAACCTCATAAAAAAATGGGAACCAGAATAAAAAAAAAAAATTAGTTCTTAAAGATGGAAAGGAAGAAGATTAACCATGAACAGTTTTAAACGAGCCAGTTTGTCTTATTAGGGGCTTTTTTTCATGTCCAGATGAGTATGTGAGGAAGATGGACAGATTAAATTCCTTTTTTGAACGATAAGCCACAAAACAAAAAAAACAACCGCACCACAAAAAAGGGGGGAAATGGGAATATTCGTCTAAATTAAAACCCCGAAAAAATTAATGTTCTTAAAAAAAAACAAAAAGGCTGGGGAAAGGGGCATCTTTAAGTATGTTATACAAATCCAGTGGAAATAATAACCTTGGGTTTGGGATTCTTTATAATTTAGGGGATTGTTCCAAGACACAAATTTTTTTTAAAATTAATTTCCCCTTTTAGGGGAGGGAAAATTTAATGATGATTTAATGTGTTTTAAAGAAACTCACAGATTCCTTTATGGAAGAAAAACATTATAACGGAGATCCCCGGGAAAAAAATGGATAGCAAAATTCAAACCACAATTAAAACTTTAAAACAAGTTATCTTTGAGGTCAAATTATATCGTATAGTGTTCTGCCCAAAGTGTGCAACATTTATTAACCGGTAGAATAGTGCAGGATTGAAGAAAATATTAAGAGATTAATAAAAGAAGATAGGGGGGGGACCCCCAATCAAATTTTAAAACCCTGCTACCAATTGAAGATAACATAAATGAAAATTTTAAAAAATTTAAAAAACAGCCCAAACTGTTTATCTTAGTCTTGTTTATAAATATTTTCCCCCCAACAGCTGAGAAAGGGGGAAAAAGTATTTAATCTTGTGAAAACCCTAACTGGGAAAAATATTTGGGGGAAAAGGAAGCTGTCACCTATGAACACGAAGAAAAAATTTATGGTACAAACTAAAAACAAACTCCAACGAAAACAAACTTTATAAATTCATCAATTTTAAAAAAAAAACCCCATTTTTTTTCCGGAAAAAGAAAGGGGAAAAAAAGGATAAAAAAAAATTCTACCTGAATGATAAAAAATTTTTCTGGGGGGGGAAAGGGTTCAACCAATGTCACCTTTGCAATAGGGGCCCATAGAATAATATGGAAGAACAGATGCCAAATAAGTATGGAAAATTAAAAAAGGGTAAACATTAAAATCCTGACACACACAAGAATAGTCTGTTTTAATAAAAAAGAAAAATTAGGCTCCCGCATATGACTTCGCTCAATTTATTTAAAACAAGTTTTTGGGGCAACAAATGTATTTTTAAATTTGCTTGTAATAGCCATTTTGTGGGAAAACATTTTCGTAATTCAACTTGTATTTCTGATCGATTTTTAAACCCCCCCCTTTTTCCAATTTTTTTTTTTCTTTTTTATTTAATGTAAAAAAATTGTAAATTTCATTGTAAATATACTTGTTTTGTATGTTTTTGTTTTTCGTTATTCATTGTTTTTTGATTTTATAAAATTTTGGGAATTTGAAATAAAGGACGATATCTCCTTTGGGAAATTTTTAAAAAAAAAAATAGTAATAGTAATAGTAATAAAAATTGACGTTAGACGAGAGACGATGACGATGATGATGATGATGATGATAATAAATAATAAAAAAAGATTTGAAAGGGCACATATCCCCCTGCGGGGCCCAAGGCGGGAAACAAAAAAAAAACATGAATACAAACAATACACAATGATAGCATAGGAAAAATTATTTGAGATAAAAAATACAAAAAATTTTTAAAAAATACATCATTTTTTGAAGAATTGTAAAAGACCAGTTTTAACTTTGACTTAAATCTATAACATGACAAGTTTTGGTTTTAGTTGAAGATGATTAAGTCCGGGCGGCGACAAAAAAGACCATTCCAGTTCCGTTTTAGTTGGTTCCTTGGGAGTGACATATGTTGCTGGGCGCAAATTGCGTGATGGTGTGTGACTTTAACGTTCAGAAATAAAAATTGGACAATGTTTTAAAAGATTTGTGAACAATTAGATTTTTAAAAAACAATTTTTTAAAAAACAGGAAGCCAGTGCTTTTTTCAAGATTGGCGGATAGGGAATGACTTTCGGCAAAGTCACAACACGAGCTGTTTTTTTGTATGTGCTGAAGACAAATATTTGATTCTGGGAGACCGTAGAGGGGCATTTCCGTTATCGACCCGGGATGTGACAAACGCATGTATAATTTGTTCAGAGACTTTATTCAAGTTTTTCCCTTTTTTCCTAATATTTCTGATATGAAATGATGATATGGAAAAATGTTTGACATATGATTTTTTAAAGTCATTGTCGGTCAAATATAACACCAAATTACGTGTTTTTGGTTTCGGAATCACCAATTGAAATAAATAAAACTTTAGAAAACTGAGGGACCCAAAATGAACAAATTCTGTTTTACTTAATTTCAGGAATTTTTGTCTCTCCAATTTGAATCTTTGAATACATTTTCCAGTGTTATAATGGGAATGGCAGGTTTTGAGAAGATTTAAAAAAGTAAAGCTGCGTGTACGGTATAAGATAATTTAAATTATATAAAAATGATATCAGAACGGGAAAGGTAAAACAGTAAACTACGGGGGCCCGACACAGCCCTTGGGGTACAGAATATCAAGAAGAACAGGCTCGAAGATAGGTTAAATAAAACTGCAGGCCTTTTTAAAAAAGGTGGACCACCCAATCCAGGGCTGTCATGTTTTCCCAAGATGATATTGAAGGGGGAAAAGGTTTTTATCTAACAAAAAAATGCAGTGATTTTTTCCATCATCCAGGCAGATAAAATGTCATTGTTGACGGGAGAAGAATTTTCCCGTTCCATAAAATGGTTTATAGGCTGACTGTGTGCCCGACGGGTTATTCCCGAACAGGGTAAAACCCGTGATGAACAACTCCTCGATTTTTTTTCCAATATTTTTAAATTCCATGGTCGGAATTTTTTGAAAACTTCCTTGTCCAAATTGGGTTTTTAGGGGGGAACTGAGAAACCCTTTCTTAAAAAACCGGAAAAAAGAGATATTTTTACAATAATTGGAATCAGCAAACATCAATATTTTTGTTTTATTAGCGAAGGGCTGGATCAAGTTCATATGTTTTGGGGGTTTTGATTTTTGAATTTCCAAACTAGTGGCTCAAACATGAAAGTTCCGGTGTTTGTGATAAATGGCAGGTAGGGGGAAAAAGAACGACGGATATTCCAATTTTTGTGAAAAAAGTTTAAAAAAGCATTTGGGGGTCCTGATCAGTGTGGTGGGATGGGTTTTGGGTTTTTTAAACACTTTAACAATTTTAAAAGGGTTTTTTCGACCCCGGGAGCTCTTTCCACAAGAGATGAGTAGTGGTTTTTTTTCCCTTTTAATCATGTTCTTAAAATATCCTTGGTTACAGTATTTTTTGGATGTACCCAATTTTCCCCATTGTCACGCCATTTTCGCTCAACGGGTTTTCCTTGGCACATCAAAACCCGGGGGGTTCAGTTTAGTTTAACAGTTCGATTTTTTGGGAGCAGATCCCCAAGATTTTACGGACGTGATTCAAAAGACTGACACATGAACCAGCTCACCTCCAAGGTTTAAATTTTCCAGATGAGATTCAAATTATGACATAAATCTTTTAAAATTTACATTTTCCAGTGGCGGAGCGAAAATGGAGGTATGGGAGGTTTTAAGGGTTTTAATTACCATGATTTTGACGATAACCGTGATGGTGGGTTTTATTCGAGATGAAGGGGGAAGATTTTTGCGTTATCATGAGGTCAAGAGGACCATATCGAAGAGTGGGTTTGGGGGTGCTGGATAAGTCCATGAGCAGAGCAGATCTTTTAAAATGATTTTAAATTTTTTGAAGTAATTCCCTAAAGTTTTTAAAACGCCGGTTAAAATAATGTCGATTTGGGGGATTAATCGACAATTAATTTTCAAATTCCTGCAGAAACTGGAAGTTTATGTTTACCCTCAAAAAACCAAAAGGGATGAAGGATATGTTTTTTTTATTGTCTGAATGATTGCAATTAAAGGGAAAAAATAATTTACGGTATAAAAAAGTCCTGGAATCACAGAAATACAAGAGTAGAGTCCCCTGTCTTTACCTATCAAGGATATAAAAACTTACCAAAAAAAATGATTTTTTGATACTGGCGTTGTGCGGAAGATCGTCAGCTTCGCGGGGTTTTTCCCCAACGGGGGCAAAGTTGAAATCCGGGAAAAATGGTGGACGTGCGCATAGGGCCCGGGATCTGATAAATTCACCAGCCCAAAGCGTGACGTCAGATCTTCCCGGGAGTTGTTTTTAACCAAATTGCCGTTGAGGGGGGTATCGATGAAAGGGGCACAGTTCACGGTTGGGTTATGCTGGATCATGCGGGGGGGCCGAATAATTTGTACAGGCGACGTTATTGAACCATTGCTCCCCTCCCAAAATCGCCTCTAGCAGCCGCCCACATTTCCGTTCACAGTTCAGACCTCCACAGAAGACACTTTATTTAAGATCTGAGACCTGGGTCAGAAACTGATACCCGGCCGAGATCAAGACCAATACTTGTATGGGAGATCGAAACACACCGGGTTAATAAGACTAACTAAAAAATTAGAGTTTAAATTAATTCAAAATTTTGTTTGTATTTCAAGATTCTTCCCCTCGAAAGGGGCGTGGGAATTTTGACAATCCGGGAAACAACACAAGTTGATGCATGAATGTTCGTCGGGGACGGGCGGAAATAAAATGATTTAATGGCAAACGAACACATCACCTTCCCCCAAAACTGGGGGTAAAAAACGTTTGAACCCGAAAAACTTGTTAAACGAAGGGGATGAAGCAGGGGTATTGACTAACGGGGGGCAAGGTGGGGAAAATTTGCCGATCCACCATGGTCACACCGTGGGAAAGGAAAACCCTGGTCACACTATACACGGCGGTGGCACTGAGTTCAGTTTGTTTCCCGCTTTTGCATGTTATTTTGTGTATTTTTGTTGCTAGAGAAAAGTGGGGCTAAAGAAAAAGGGGAAAAGTTGGGAAAGATCGGGGCCCTATCAATCACAACGGCAGCAGAAAATTTTTTCAAAATTGGGCCCCCGCATATACGAACCATCACGTTCGATTGTCACGGGCTATAAATACATGCCAAAATTATTATTGTTATTTTTAATTTTTTCGCGCCTGATTGCTAGCGTGATGTTTATCCAAAAGTAAAGTGGCTTTTTTGGGTGGGGAAAGGGGGTTTTAGGGGCCCTTTCGGACAAGTTGAATAACAATAAGCCAACATTACAGGGATCCGGCTCAAGGTCTGCTTTGATGGACCAAATTTTCCATCTTCGATCGCCTTCACATCCCCCACCTCCTTACTCCATGCTATACCATGCATTATAACGGGCACGGGTTGCATAAGTCGGTAGATAAAATTCTATAAAATTATTATGATGGGGCCCATATCCAGGGTCTCGAAAAGTGATCGAGACACAGGCAGTAGGTGCACAGACACTATCTGCCAAAATGAAGGGTCCCGCCGTAAAGGAGAGCTCAATAAAAGCGTAGTATCACACGGCGATAAAATGGGGCATATACAACCCATCTTTCCACCCTCCCCACCTGATCCACCTGGAATGCCATGGTCGAGCGGTTTAGTGATCGGATTTGTATTCTGATGGCTGAGGCGTCAGAATGTGGGTTCAACCAGCCGCGGCCGGGTGCTTTTTCCTTGAGCAAGATACTTTACCATAATTGCTTCTCACCCAGGGTAAATGGTTGTGAGGCAGAGTTGGTTTTTGTGTTGATTAGACCAATTGAGCTGTATACTTCCAGGGAGCTGAGATGGTTTCAGGAATGATTTATGGGCCCGATGACAGGGTATATGTAATGCCTTGAGCACAGTTTGGGATACGTTTGGGATATATTTTTATTATTATTATTATTATTATTATTATTATTATTATTATTATTATTATTATTATTATTATTATTATTATTATTATTATTATTATTATTATTTTACATAATTTGATATGTACGAAGCAGCCTATATAGCCAACAGTTTACATGTGATGGTAAAAAAGACTAGTAACATATTTCCCACCAGCCAGAGGTTTGGCCTGCGTGATAGAGCAATTATGTTAAGTCTTGGGAAATTTGCCAATGTTGAGTCAGTGTTTCCTGATGGCGCTTGGTGGCTTGTTTGGGCCACCCATGAATTTTATATTCGAGCTTGCCACCATGTGCTACTCGGTGATTGCTCCCCTAGGCCTAAGTCCGACCTATAAGCGAAGTGTAATAGACTAAATTTAGATTGGATGTCGGACCAATGGTCCTCTAACCCGAAAAATAAAATCATGTCAAAAGTTATATTCGACGGTGTCGTATACTGTTCCACATTGATGCAGGGGTTGTTTGGCCGTCGGAATAATTATAATTTTATGGCACAATCAATCGAGCTTGAATTTCCGACTAATCGGTCACCAATTCATGGGCTAGTCTAGAGGGGGACTTATAGTATTGCTTATACAGCATCGATGGATACGGGACGTGCATCTGCTTTGTCTATAGCTGATCATGAGTAGAGACTGTGGGGGCCTGTGGGCCCTTTTAATTATAATCGCCCTTGATGTCTCTATATTATAATTTTGTAAGGGAGTTGATCAATTCAACAAAAGTATGATGATCTTGAAGGTGCATCCACAAAAAATTGCAAAGCTTAAAAAGAGTACTAAAAAAACCCTTGTCTACATCTCATTATAAAATGAAATGAATATTGTTCTCATTAGTTTTAAAGCGTGAACACTGTGTAAGTCATGCGTGACCAGACTAACCACGAACCCAGCTAATTTTGCAGTACACTAGTGAGTATTACACATCAACACCCGCCCGCCGCGTACCGCTTGGGCCGGCCTTCACGGGAGACTCATCCGTTATCCAGCACGAGCTAGCTGCGTGACTCCGGTCTGTCTGGTTGTTGATTGGTCAATGTAATTACCACGGCTAGTTGGTAGCCGGTCGCCCGTCACGCGTCCTGCCAGCCTGTCTGCCTCCCGCATGATGCCTGGCTGGTTAGGGGCGTGATGCGAAATGCAATGATGAACTCTTTCAACTAATCAAATCGCTCCACATCTCTTCCATGGAATTTCCACGGATTAGCATAACAACAAGGCCTTTTGCGCCCGGGGGTTTCCCGATTAGCAATTCCATGATAAGTATGGCGGCTTTTCATGAGTTATCATGGAAAGTAATGGAATTTCCATGGGTCAACAAATAAATCGAGTTTATCGAGCGTGTCATCATCTCATCACTGAATGAACTGTAACCGTTAATGAATGTATCGATATGGGGGAAAGCTGAAATGTAACAAGATTATCAATCGAGACAACGGGTTTTCGCGATAAAAAGCTGTGCCGGGTTTAGCTGTTCACGGAGTTAACGTTAGGTTTTTTAGGCTTGGGAAAGTACCAAACGTTATTCGTTAATGATTGTCGATAATTGTTAACAGTTAATGTTATTCTAACGTTAATTAACTGTTAGGCTACTAGTTGTAACGTTAGTAACTTGAAGTTCAACGTTAACTTTGATGTTCTGTCATGTCATGGTCATGTTCGACATAGGCCTACGTGCATTGCAATTTATTGTCTTGAGTAACGTTAGGTTGAAGGCTTTGTTAAGTTCTCTCAAACGCAATTTTGGGAGTAACGTTTGCGATTAACATTAGCCCATTGAATTACATAAGTTAGCTCTTGTCTATTGACTGACTTGATTTTAATTTTGACATTAGTGTTAAACTTAAAGCCTGTCTCAATAAGGGTTCCGCTACCAGCCAAGATAATATTCACCGAAGATTGTTGTGTAATCTACATGTTTTGTAAGCATTAGAAATTTTTTCTTCTGAAAAAGGGGAGGGGAATTCAAAATTGAGGGGTTTCAATACTAATTTTGTGAAAATTTTCATCTCGAATCTTGCATCCATAAAGTTCAAGGTTTATTTATTTTCCACAGATAATATTAGTGAAATAATAAATAGAATCAAAATATAATGTAAGCATGACCCTAAGATGCATGTGCAATTGAGCGAAATAATATGCAATGTTTAATTGTAGGGTACCATAGGCCAACTACACAAAAAGGTACATGGACATACTGGCTCAATGTATATCTGCAAAAAAATTTAAAATTGTTGCTTTAAAAGTATAACATAAGGACACATACTAGCACAAACGTTTGACAAGGACTTCAGAACAGACAGACTTAAAGTCAGCAAAATTGTTAAATCAGATGGATCCAAAAAAACATGGATTCAATGTTAGATTTAGATTTCAAAAGGTAGATTTTGAAGCTTTGTTGAGCAGTGAATGAGTTCCAGAGACTAGTTTGAGGTATCCGGTATCCGAATCCTTACCACGCAACATGTCATTAACCAGTTCCATTTTGGGTTTCCCAATTACCTGTATATGATTTTTTTTTTAATTCAGCCCGACATTGAGCGGTCCCAACAGCAATCTGTGACTTTGCACAATGTAATGTTTACACTTTTACAGACAATTTATCTGTTAAGAAAAGATTACATTCCTGTAACACATTTTAGTATTTTACAGACGGTTTCCACACACTTTCCTCCAACTGATTAATGTATCAGCAAGACTGTTAAAGGGCCTGGCAGGAGGGAATGTTTGCCTATTGTTTGCAGTTTTGGATTAGCGATGCTTTATGTCTACTTTGGGGGAGCAGTGCCATGAGCTGTTAATAGAGGGGATATGATTATAGGGGCGTTCACTTAATTGTTGCGTTTTAAATATAAAAAACTGTTGTTGAAAATGAAAATGGACCCAAAGTTTTTGATTTGGTATCCGTTCCCAAAAAATATCTGAAAACGCACAGCCCTACCAGAGATGGGCCCCATATTTGACAATTTATGAGTTCTTAGTCATAAAACTGATGGACGGAAAAGTAATGAAGGGAATATGAAAATTACAGCTTGACAAATAAAGGGAGAATGAATTTCAAGATTACGAGTAAATATATTAACCCTCCACAATGGAGGCCACTCCGATCCACAAAATTTCTTTGAGCAATCTTGTACATACATGTACAAGCCTGTGTCCTTTCCAAGTAATCTTTTAAAATCAACTGTGTGCCACCAAGGCCACTTAAATGTTTGAACATATTGGTATGGCCTACAATGTGTCAATGGGAGACCACCTTACCCTGCAATCTCAGTGTGTGACAGCTAGGGGAGAAGGGTAACCATATACTTTAGAGGCCACTGGGAACAGCTAATGGCTTGGAGTGGCCTGAATGGGTTGTTTCAAAATTTCACTGATTGTAGGAGGGTTAATAGCTTGGTTTGAGGAAATAACTACGGACTGATTAAATTTGCTATTTGAGGAAATGAATATTAAAATTATATTCGGCACTTGATCAAGCTTTTAACAATTATTTGGCTAAATATCTAAGTTCATCTATATATCTAAGGGTTTATATTTCTAAAAATAAGTAAGCACTATTAATTTCTTGTTATGGTCGATGGACAATCTGTCGACAGGGGAGTTTAGTGATATTGCCCAAAATGTATGAGTTGACTGCACCCGGCCCATAGTCTTGGTAATCGAACTGCAGCTTGAAGTTGGTGAACATGATATAAACGTCTAATTAATAAACACTATATAACCTAATCAAAAAAACAAAAAAAAATTGTTAAACCTAGTCACAAGCTTAATGTTCTAGTGTTTTTTTTATTATTTACAGGATCTTGGGTGATATTTGATAGGCTACTGTAATGTTATGTAACAGTTTTACTTGGAGTTACTGGAGTTCTTTTTATTTCTTTTGTTTTCAAATGAGCAATTAATGATATAGAACTCAAAATATTTATTGGGGTAGAATGTTGTATCCAACCCACATTTTTCATTCAATATGACCAATAATGTAATCTTACCCACCCCGTGAGGTGGAGAATATATGGATGATGGACATATACTTAAATTATTCCAGGATATTTATTTCATGAAATATTTGGTATATGATGACTTCCGGTCATGTCAGTCAGATCTTGTCAAGTACTCGTTAGTGACAACACGGTCATTGTACATGCAGTGGCAAATATGATTCTTTTATTTTTTGAAGGGAGGATTTTAGGCAATTCCAGGTGGGAATTTTCTTAACTGGGACTTTTGGTTGTTGTTGCATAACAACTTGAAGTTGACAACAAAATTCCCCGGTGGAATTCCCCAAGGCCTTGTATAAATATAACAGTCTGGTTTCACTGTAAAGCATGTACTGAGTGTATTAATTGCGAATAGTGCATTGAATGGACATGCTATATATAATTGCTCATTCCTAAGAAACTGTGCCCATCACCAAATTTAGGGGAAACTTTTCATCATAAGGAACCTCTGACATAAATTATCTTTTATCGGCCCGCTATTCAGGCTATCGTTAGCTCATGGGTATTATTTTAGTCAATGAGTTCGCCTTTAAAAAACTGATTTTATGCCCGTCAAAAAACTGTCTAATGTTACCTTAGTTTTCTTAATTTCACAACCCTGCCCCCATTTTCATGACACGAATACTCATTTAAATTGACACAAAGGGCTGAAACCATGCAGATTTGTTTCTAGAGGACACATTAAAAAATCAATCAGGTTGCATTTTCTTTTTAAATTCAAATAGATAATAATAAATTCACATTTATGATTTTTATTTATTTTTGTTTTAGGTCAACGCAACCAGCTCGGTAATTATGCTAAAAAATAAGTAATAATTTACATTTTAAAGGAAATGTTAACACAGTTCATTATAAAACTTCTTGAATCAGTTTCATGCATAGTCATCACTTTATTTATATCCATTTCGACAAGACTTTGACAGTTTATTATGTTGTATTTTCAAAATTTAAAGCATAATGGTAGGAATTAAGGTTTAGGAAAACTTGTCAACTTTAGGCAAGTTGGTTTTTTGTCGCACAAGTGGCATGAGGTTCAGCCAATAAACATGCATTTTTTGTAAAGTCACTAGTCTTCCGGTGGAAATATGAAAGTGACAGACAGAAATTGCATTGTAGTTGGTGGGGAAAAAGGGGAAAAATTTTGGGGGTACATGTACACTATGTGAACAAGTTGTTTCACTTTGGTTGAAGACCATAGAAATATAACTGAAAGAAATGTGCAACAGAAACATGACAATATTTGGGCAAGGTAGGCCTGGAAGGAGGTCATTCTGTTGCCCTGGACTGCCTTTTATGCCTTTAAAATAATCCCATAGACATTAGATATATTTTAATGGAAGTGCCCTTTACTCAGGAAAAGTGGCCTTAGCTTGCCCCTACAATAATGAAATTCCAGGCCTGGCATGGTAAGTAAGATAAGAGGAAGGAAATGTACTATTGGCTTCAGTTCATGCATTTGCAGTAACCTTTGTTTTGTGCACTTTAATCAACACGCAAACACTTTTTTACTAGTGTTAATGTGTACCTTTGTATTCCCGAGTTTCCTTTCTGACAGTCTGCCCCCCAGACATGGATTGTGTTATTTTCTCCAGACAATGATATAGTACCTCATTCATAGGAATCAAGCCAAAAATTTTACCACTAGTCTGTCCATATAGTCGAATTGGAATCGAGCTACCACAAGTGTACATCTTTTAATTTTGTCTTGGTGCTCATTAACAATGGATGTGACTCATACAGCATTATTTGGGAGCAGTTTCTTCAGCATCCATGTCTGTCACAAAGTTCTGTATCATGAGCAATACTTTTAAACTTGGCTGAAAATGCTGAAATTGCATCAGAGGTGTCTATAATGCCTGCACGGAAAGTCAAGTGCTGTTTAACCTTCAGAAATTGTAATTTTGTGGCAGTGAAATATATGATTTTTGGGGCTGTAATTGAACCTGTTAAAAAGGCCTTATGTGGAGAAGTAAAATGTACAAACTCTACATACAACCACACACACTTTTGTCAGGTGGAAATCACCATGGTACTCTAAGTACATAGATACTTTTATACTCAAAGAGTCAAAATTTATATTTCATATCGGGTTTTTTTAACC
>JAQQFT010000275.1:0-32784 GCA_029582265.1 Zoroaster sp. YZ-2022 | reverse complement strand
CAGGGCCCCCCAGCAAACTCCAAGGACTTTTTCACACTCACAAGGATAAACAGGACCCCAGCATCAGGCGGGTTTTGGACCCCCGGGGTGTAAAGGTCTACATCGGCGAAACGGGGGTAATCCCCCTTAGACTAAAAAGGCCCCGGCACGGCCGCAGAGGAAAAGAAGTCAGCCTCGTCAAGCACTCACACGGACCCCAAACATGGGGGGCCCCCAACTCATCACCCCCCATCGACAGGGCCCCCCCCCAGATGAAGGGCCATCGGTCGTTAAACACGACACTGTCCCACAGAACATCGGTTTTACATCACTTTGGCGACCACTACTACGGACGAAGGATCGTCTATACCCAAGTCACAACCCCCCCCAGACTGGGGGACCCAAAAACCTAAGTTAACCACCCCCTTCCCCCAGTCTTGTCAACCGTTCGGTTCGTGACCACCCTTCCCCAACCCCTAGGATCAAAACAGTTCCCGCCTGGCCCAACAACAATCCTCCAGCATCCTTATGGCCCTATCGAAACGTCCTGTTTTCCCCCAGTTCTTTTAGAACAAATTACACTACTCATTGAAATTTCAGGTGTACCGAAATTGTCTTATATCCTCCTCACCATGCAAAGTAAAATTTTTCCTGTTGTTTGTTAACATATCAATGTTTCTCAATATTTTTCAGGAATTTTAATGTAACCCCCCTCTATTTTTGAAATTTTATATCAAAAAATTATACCGGAAAGCACCAACTAGTGGTTTTTTTGAAAAAACAACGGAAAACTGTTAATGTTTTAAATATTAATTCTTTTTGATTTTAATTTTTAAAAACCTTCAGATTTAAAGAAGTATATAAAAAAAACCCTGGGGTGGCGTTTTGTGAAATCATTTTCGTATGATTGATACGTGGGCCCTCGTTTTATTCGGTCAAACAAAAGTTTTGTTTTCTGCTCTTGGTGCCCCCTCAGCTTATTCGTCGATTTTTTTTATTTTTCTTTTTTTTCTTCTATGAAACGTTTCCCGGCAAAGAACTGCGGACGATTGGAATTCATCCACTTTGTATTTTAAACGATTTTTCCCCAAAGGATAGAACTTTCCCCTTTGTGGGCCCTCTCTTTTTGCCACCAATACTTGGTTTTGGGGAAAATTTGGTCGGGTTCCAAAACCGGATACATAGGGTCTTTCACTGGTTCCCAAAAATAAAAATAGTGCGTCACCACCCGATTTTAAGTCCACCACATGACCAGAAATCAGAGACTTTTTTTTTGCCCAGTTTAACTTTTAAATCATTAAAGGACGTATCGTCCGATCAAGAGACTTTAAAGGGGCGGGATCGGGGGCCCGGTTTAAGATGAACACAGTGACTGAAACTGAGGGCCCTTTCACCCCCGAAAAATTATTTATCTTGGTTTTTATTTTTCGTAATGAAATCTAAACACCTCTGATTCATCCCCTTGATCGTAATATTGCCCCTTTATTAAAAAAAAAAATAATGGTGACTGTCGACGACAGCCCTTTTTGCTTCTGAAATATTTTTTTTTTTTTTTTAATGGGGCAATCCCCTTTAAATTTTATTTTTAAAGTTTAGGAAAAATTTTCAGAAAAAATAAACTTTTAAATAATTTAAATCTATTAACAAATAATACCCAATACGGGCAAAACAAAAGAAAAAAAAAAAACTTGTTTCTGCTGGAATTTCATGCAACCTTTCCCCTCTTAAAATTTTTTTCCCTCACACACAAATAACTTGTAATTAATCATTTTAAAATTTAAAATCAACAGGGATAAAAGGGGTGTAATTGACCCACCCAATGATAAGGTCATATTCCATTGCTGTTCAAAAGAACCAGTTTTTCAGCCCTGTGTTCATCTTAAATTTGGGCCCCAAAATTGGTTGTTTGGTATGGATCATGGTGCAGTCGTTGATATATTTCCCCCAAACTCAAACCCCAAGTGTAAAACTCGATCAATTATATGTTGTTTTCTTCAGATTCCCAATTATATATATGAATAAAGTAACGGGCATCATTTAAAGTTATGCTATTTTTGAAAAAGATAATACAATGATTTGGGTGTTTTTTAAATCACTTTTTTAACTTTAGGAAATCTCAAATCTGTATGCTTGGACACTGGTTTCGTGAACGTCCTTGAAGAGATGGGTTTAAAGTGTTACAAACTCAGTATCGTTTGTACAGTTGATGGGGTCTGAGGGGGACGGTCTTGGGCCTCAGGGCAAGGTTCATTCAAAAAAAGGACGAAACCATTCGAAATTTAAACCCGCCACATGTCGCTCGTGTTGTGACAGTTTTCCCGAGAAAACAGAACATTCCGGACCCCCGGGCCCCTGTTTCTCCGGCCCTGCCCCTATCGACCCGCTTGGGATGAAATGGAGCGACGTTTACCCCCCCCAGAATCACCATTGACGTTAGTAATTGGGACAAGCGTTGGTTCGCTGGAAAATTCCCCCAATTTTCCCAATCGTTATGTCTCTATGCGTTGTCGTTGTCAAGCCTGATCAACGCCAATGGTGGACACCCCGATCGATTTTGTAAACGACTTTTTTCCCCATCTTCAAGGACGTGCCCGAAGCCTTTTCCCAAGCATACAAATTTCGAGATTACCCTTTAAAAGTTAAACAGGATTTAACAGAACCCCAAAATCATTGTATCTTTTTCAAAAAACAAAATTTTCAATGATCCCAATTACTTTATTCTGTATATAATGGGCTTAAAACAAATTCCCCAAGTCATCGATACTTTATTGCTATTTTTTTTTTCTTCTGGTTTACAAAATATACAAAAAATTTTCTATTACAAAATATCAAAAAAAGGTGTTAAAGGGAAC
This sequence comes from Zoroaster sp. YZ-2022, assembly GCA_029582265.1. Lineage (NCBI taxonomy): Eukaryota > Metazoa > Echinodermata > Asteroidea > Forcipulatida > Zoroasteridae > Zoroaster > Zoroaster sp. YZ-2022. The sequence goes on along the minus strand of JAQQFT010000275.1, from coordinate 29,953 downwards.
TCAAAAAATTATGAAAACAATTTGAAAATAAAACCAAAATCTAAAAAATAAACAAACTTTGTAATATTAAAAAACCAGAGCTGGATGAAACAAATTAATACAGATAAATGGAAAACAAATACGTTCGACCATATAACAAAATTATGATGTCAAACACAATACTTGCAGAAAATAATTGTGCTACTTTCCCCCTTTAGTTTTTCCATTATTGCTCCAAATATTTATAATCTACATTATAATTTTTGTCAGTGATTGTAAAGATAAAGCCCAGCCCGGCCCAATAAAACAGGTCCCCCATCTGTTTCAGACCTAGACCGGTTTGGACATAACATGTAAATTTTTGTAGTGACAGATTGCAGAGAAAGTTTTCTTTTAATATAACAATCCCCTTTTTTATTTTTTAACGGCCCTTTTTAATCAAATAAACCCGACATTTTTAACAAATAATGTCTAATACCGGCAAAAAAAAAAGACAGAAATGTGTTTTCTGAAATTTTTGCGTTTTTATCCCCTCTTTTCAACAATGTGCCTCCCACACAATAAAAAAATAATAACCCTATTTTATAAACCCATATCCACCAAACGGGTTTATCCCCTTATTAACCCTTCGATCATCAGGCTCATAAAATCGCCTTTTTGGGGGGAAAAAACCCCAACAACAATTCTCCCCTCCCCTTATCCCCCCTACCTTTCTTAATTTTTTTTCTTTTTAATAAATTTGTTTGAAATTTAAATTTCCGCGTTTTTTGAATATTTTTGAATATTTGGATACATTTTTGGTTTAAAACAATAAATTTTATAAAATAAAATTAGGAAAGATGACTTTTCTATAAATACATTTTATCTTTCTAAAATACTTATTTCAGTCTATTTGAAAAAAATTTTTAATAAAAATTGTGCAAATTAAAAGCTTTAAAGTGGTATGTTAAAAAAATACAGAAACCCTTTCCCTACAGCTAAAATAAATAATAGATAAATGAAGGGTGCAATTTTGTTTACCCTGATGTCTCAGACTATAAATTAAACATTTTCCTTCATGGTTCATTCGTTAAAAGCTGTTTTGAAGGAAACCCTTGTTTCTGGGCATTATGGCGGGTTCTGTACCCCCAAGGAAAAGAGCTGAGGTTCATCAGAAAAAATCTTTTTTCCTCTAAAGCCCCTGTCTGCTAGAGTAAAGATGTGGGTCACTTTCTCAAATTTTTGACTTTTTTTAATTAAATTTGTTGGGATTGGGGTTTAACGAATCTCTTTTTTAAAAAGGCTGCCAAAGACAAATGTTTTTTATTAACAACCAATTTAGCTTTGGGGCCCTTTGGAAAAAGAGATGTGCAGGTGGAATGTTTAATGAAAATCTGGGTAAATGTTTTTGGGGAAAAAAAAAAACAACATAAAAAAAAAAGTCTGAATAAAGTAACACTGTTAGAAACCACCACCTAATTTTTTTTTCAACCTCGTCAAAAATTGTTTTTTGTCGGGCAAGACAAATTTTCCTCCCAAAAAAAAAAGGAGGTCTGGCGGTAAAAGGAGGGTTCCCCTAGGCGAGCATTTTTGTTGTTTGCTTTTTTTTGCCCCATAATTAATTTTAAAAATTTTACAATTTTTGCGATCAAAACAGATTTTTGCAAAATTATGCAAAATTTTTCCCCCCAAACAATGATGGGGGGTTTACCAGAGAAACCTTTGGTTTTTAAAAATAGACAAACAAATATTATAAACCCGACATCGCCAGGCAAGACCGACACTTTAAAAAGGAATTATTAGTAGCTACAGTACTGTTCTGTTACACTAAACCACAGTGTAAAAAGCAATAAATAATTGAAATGAACTGTAATTTGAATAAAAAATGTTAATAGATTGATGAAATTCTTGGGTCAGGGGGTTAAAACAATTGATTTGATTTTGCCACCCAAAAAAAATATATAAAACTTATTTTTGAGTGTCTTGGGAAAAACCTCCATAGGGGATGGGCAGGATAATACGGGCTAAATGTTTTAGGCGAAGTGTTAAATTGTTTAATTCTGGGCCCAAAATTAACCCCAACCCCTGGTTTCTGGCTGAACCTTCCTGACCAACCCCCAAGGATTCGTTTGGGGAATTCTGGCCCCCCTTTTGTATACTGGCTGAAACCTTCCCAAACCCCCCCCTTTATATTCTGGTAAAAACCCGAAACCTCCAAAAAACCCTCAGTGAACTTTGGAAAAGTGTTATCTTCAAAATGCACCATGCATTTTTTTATCTTTCATATTCAGCACATGGCCTGTTTTGAGGGAGTAACTTTGCCCCCTTTTAAAAGTGAAAGTACAGTGGGGGGGTTAGGGGTTAAACAGACACAATGAACATGGTAACGATTGTACCCCCGCTAAAGTATAATGGAAAGCATTTGATCCCACTAAGGGCCCAGAAACCTAAGGTGGGTGAAAACAATCCCGATCATATTTGTTGGGAAAAATCATCTGATACAAAACTCCTTTCACTTTCACTTTCCTCAATGCTTTTATAAAAGGGGCAGCCCCCCTTTTTACTCTTGGAAAAACAACTGATATGCAAAAAGTTATCAACATTGAATAAATAATAATAATAATAATAATAAAATTTTTAAACGCCAAATTGTCAAAGGCGCACATTTATCCCCGGTCTTGGGCCAATATCAATCCTTAAACTTTTTCATCCCTGGGGGGTATACAGCCCCAGCTAAACGGCTTTTCAACACTATCAACCTCACCCCCACAGGTACCCATTCATACCCTGGGGGGAGGATCCGCAGTGGTGCTTTCTCAGGGTACAAGTACCATGGTGGCCGGGGTTCCCCACATTCTTATGACTCAGCCATCAGAACAGAAGTTTGATCAGCCCGGGGGATGACTGTGTAAACAACCGGTCAAGCAACAAGCCTTTTCAACGGGTGGGCAATTCTTCCCCAAGAAATTTTTGTCCCCTTTTTAAAAAATCTTTGGGGCCTTTGAAGGGTCATTCCACCAGGTTGGGGGAAGTGGTGGAACACCCAAAACCCAAAACTTAGAACAAATGATTTAAAAAATCATGGTTTTATAATGTAAAAAAAATCCCAAAAATTTGCCAAATATTTGCATTGTCAAAAACCAACTTTACCAAAATTTTCAACAACGTTTAAAAGGTGTTTTTAACCCCTTAAACAATTTTCGGGGTGGGGGGGAATAGGGCGAGGTCATTCAGCTTCCCCCTCCCCAAATGTTTTAGTTTCCCCCTCCTGCACCAAACATGCAACCAGTTTTGGCCAAAACAGAGGAAAGTCCAACAGCCAGACTTTTTCTTTTTTTAGTTTTCAATAGCCCGCGAGCCAAAAAAAGGAAACACTGTCGCGAAAAAATTGATGCCTGCTGCCCCCATGCGGTGTGTCTCCAAACAAAACCCCTAAAATTAACCCTAACCCCCCCCAAAACCTAAAAAACTCTTTTAAAAATGGGGTTTTAAGGATTGAGTTTCTTTTCAAAAGAAGGATTTTTGGGGGATTGAGGTATGGGGTCCCTTTTTAGGTACATGGGCTCCATATTTTTTGTAGTGATTGCAAGGTCAGTGGACACTGTTTTTCCGATGCATGCAGGGAGGGGCCCCCCGTACATAAAACCGATTAGAAACACATTTTGTACATGCTTTCCCTTTTCATTAAAGGGTTTTGGGTTAGGGTTTTTTTAAGCAAAAGGGCCTATAACAAATGGGCCTAGGGGGTTTTTGGGTTCAGGTTTTGTAACAAAAGGGGCCAGGAATTTGGAAGGTTCAGGTTATGTTAAGCAAAAGGGCCAAGGGAGTTGGGAAGGATTTCATTAAAAATCCCGGGAGTTGGGGGAAAGGGTTGGTTATTAAACAAAAGGGCTAGGGTTGGGGAAAGGGTTCAGGTTATTTTAAGCAAATGGCCAAGGGGTTGGGAAGGATTCAGGTTTGGTAAACAAATGGGCCTAGGGTTGGGTTAACAAACAGGCAGGTTTTTAAGATTAAAAAAGTACCTCTTAAAAAATTTAAATTTTAAACAAAGGCACTTTTCAATATAAAAAAAATGCTTTGATTAATGTTTCCTTTTTAAATATAAAAAAATACATTTTGTGCGCCTTTCATTTTGGATTTCAATCTTGTTTACCAGGCTTGGTACCAGTCTGTTGCTATTGGTGATCAAATTTTTGGGAGCCAAAAAGAAAACTTTGTTCCATTTCTGTTTTGTGTGAAAAAAAAAGACATTATCTTAAAAATTTTGAGTTATCATTTACTGAAATAAAAATTTAAAAAAATGATTTGAAGTGTTTCTATTTCGGGTTTAAACTGAAAGGTTTTGTAAACCTCCCACTGATAGACCATTTGAAACCTTAAAATTTTCCCTTTCCAAATGGATTGGTTTGACACAAAGGTGTACCCTTTGATGTTAGTACAAAATTTGACCTTCAAACCATTCAAATGGTTTTTAATGGGTTCACCTTGGTGTTTCCCCCCCAATGGTTTTAAATGGTGAATGCTGCAAAAGGCTTTAAATCATTCAAATGGTTTTTAATGGTGGATACATAAACCCTTTGTGTTTCCAAGGAATGGTTTCAAATGGTGAATGTACTAAAAGTGGCATAAATCATTAAATGGTTTTGAATGGTGGATACACTACACCTTGGGGTGCCCCCAGGAAAGGGTTTTAAAAAGGGGAAAGTTTCAGTGGCTTATAAATCATTCAAATGGTTTTGAATTGGATACACCCCCCTCGGTTGTTTCACAAACAATGGGTTTTAAATGGTGCATCCGTCGAAAAAGGAACCAGAACTAGGAGGTTTAATTTTTTTTTTTTATCTTATTTTTTTTTTTAATTTTTTTTTCAGTATGCTCTGATCATCTTCAGAAAGAAAATATCAAAAAAGACAAAATAGTGAATGAAATTTTCTATTGCACCCAACACTGGTGTTTTTTATCAGAAGTCTATTACCAGCTACATAGGCGTGTGCCAGCCTGCCTTAACCCACACCACGACATTTGTACTCAAATGCACAAACACACACACACACACACACACAGTGGGTGTATGGTGTAAACCGAGGACACCCTATTGTTCCCCTCTTTTGTTCCCTTTGTTTGGACTCTAACTTTTGAGGCTTCTCCACATTAGATTTGTGCGTTTACATACCGAGGACACCGTGGCATACTGAGGTTATGTTGTTCCCTTTTGTTGTACTGTCTCGGTTTACCACCATAACTGCGTACACACATGCATACACACACACCGTGTGTAGCGCCTACTGTCGGGGACATCCTTTGTCCATTCCTTTGTCCAAAAAGCGAAGGGACATATTGTTCTCCATTGTGGTGGCGGGGACTATTGTCCCTTTTGTTCTCCCGGTTTAGATAAACTCACACCGCACACACACACACACACACACACCCTCACCTTTTGATGATTTGTGGGTATTCCTTTATTCGTTCTATTATCTATAAATTCTCCTGTGGGCTGAATTTTCTATAGATTGCCTTGTGAGGTCAGTGTTCCATTGTGTTTTGGACTGGCAATGTGTGGCCCGCTGCGTACACACAGCAAGCGGCCCGTTCACTCTGTGGACATTCCTTTGTTCTCCTGTACTTAGGATAGGAATTCTTAAATGGTTCATTTCACACAGAAGAGTGTTTTGAGGCGGTTTTAGGTTCTATTTTCCCTTTTAATAATATCCTTGATTTAAGTCAAAGAACCTGCCTAGACAAATCACTAATTTCAGAATTCTACTTTAAAAGTCAAAATCCTTCTGTGTGGGCGTGTGCAGGTCCACAGAGAGAGAAAAAAATCGGCGTTCTGTGGACATCTTTTGATTCTCAGGTCCACAGAATGGTCTCTACTCACACACACACACACGTGTATAGCGCCTACAATCAGGGACATCCTTTGTCAAATTCCTTTGTCCAAGGACATCTTAATTTCTCCATTGTGATAGCAACCGGGGACTATTGTCCCTTTTCTTACTCCCGGTTTAGATCTGGCTCACAAAGGATTTTGGGGATTAAAAGCGTTGTGAGGACACACAAATGTCCCCACAACTAAGTAATTCGGATCCTCTTTTGTTCTCTGTCCCCATGCTTGTGGCCAGTGCTTGAACACACACACACACACACACAATCCCTTGCAGGCGTTGTGGGGACAAAATAAAGTTTTGGGATTACAGCAATAGGTTTCAAAATGTCCCCACAGCTAGAAGTAATTCGGATCCTCTTTTGTTCTCTCTGTCCTGCTGTGACCAGTGCTTGAACACACACACACACAGACGTTGTTGCTATCACTAATGGACATTCCTTTGTTCTCGTAACGCCCAAGCACAGTAATTTCTTACAAATCGTTCACACAGAGTGTTTTTTGGCGGTTTCGTTCTATTTTCCCTTTAATGTATCCTTCGATTTAAGTCAAAGAACCTGCTTAGACAAATCTAATTTCAGAATGTTTTCCAAAGTCCAAAAACACTGTATTGAATGATGTGTAAGTCCACGGTACAGAACCACTATGTGGTTATCCTTTCTTCCAGTCACATGGTGTATGCTACGCATGTGCACACACACACACAGAGTAGCGTAGCTATCGTTGTGTGGACATTCCTTGTTCTACGTGTGCCGGGACCTGATCTTCAAATCGTTCCCATTTCACAGAAGAGTGTTTGAGAGCGGTTTTTAGTTCTATTTTCCCTTTTATATATCCTTGATTTCAAATTAGAACCTGCTAGACAAATCTCTAATTTCCGAGATATTACATTACTTTTCCAAAGTCCAAAAACATTGTGTGGGCGTGTGTAAGTCCCTAGCGCAAACTACTCCATGTCGTTGTGTGGACCTCTTTGTTCTCAGGTCCACACAATGGTGCTCTGGCTACTCACTCACACACACACACACACAATAAGCTTGATTCGGTTTGCTACCCTGCCCACACAGCCTGCCGTGGGGCAGCATCGTGGGACAGGCATTTCCTTGGATAACTGAATCCCTGGTAGTCAGGTGGCTTGGTGAAATTGCCGTTCACATGGCGGTTCGCTTACCATTTTTGGCACAAAGCTTCATCGGGCCAATCTTATACTGGGCAGCGGGCAAACCATCTGTGGGACGAACAATGGGCATGTTGAAAGCGCTAAGATACCGCGTGAGATACCAGTTCTGTCACATGCGGGTAAGTCTCCCAGACTACTGCTTCTTTGTCAGATCTTGCATGTCAGTTCTGAACAAAACGTCACAAATGGGCCCAAATTCATTGTTCTTGGAATATTATTACGGTGGCCTAGGTTGGTATAGCGGCACACTTCACATGTAGGTAATGAACTTCTGTACTATATAGTGGACTGAGTTAGTACATAAGTAGCACACTTCATGTAGGTAACAGACTTCTGGTACTGTGCCGTGGGACCTAGGTTGGTCTGTGGCTTTTTTACTTCAAGTAGGTAATAAGACTTCTGGTACTATGCGATTGGACTAGGTTGAGTACAGTGGCACACTACATGTGGTAATAGACTTCTGTACTATGCCGTGGTTAGGTTAGTACATGGTAGCACACTTCATGGGTGACAGACTTCTGGTACTATGCCCGTGGGACTAGGTTGGTACACGACTGGCACACTAATGTGGGTAACAGACTTCTGGTACTGTGCGGTGGGACTGAAAGTTGTCTGTGACGGCACACTCAATATGAGTAATAAGAGCTTCTGGTACTATCGGTGGACTGAGTTCAGTACAGGTAGCACACTTCATGTGAGTAATAGACTTCTGTACTATGTAGTGGACTGAGTTAGTACATAGTAGCACACTTCATGTAGGTAACAAGACTTCTGGTATATACGTGGACTAAGTTGGTACGTGCTTACATAATATGGTGTGAAATTATATGCAGTTATATAATTATGACTTCATTGCTGTGCGTGGATAAGTTAATTACAGTGGCTTCTTCATGTGAGTAATAGACTTCCTGGTACTGTGCATTAGGACTAGGTTGTCATGACACCTCAATGTAAATAATGAACTTCTGGTACTGTCTGGACCAGGGTTGATACCACAGTACTTGCTATGTGATGAGCTTCTGGTACTAACACGGACTGGGTTAGAGTACAATTGGCACACTTCATGTAGGTAACAGACTTCTGGTATGCCATGGACTAGGTTGAGTACAGGTGGCACACTTCATATGGGTAACAGACTTCTGGTACTATGCCCCAGGTGGACTGGGTTGATAACAGACTTCTTCATTTCTTTGGTGGACTAGGTTGGTACGTACTTCATGGGCCATCTGTGGACTAAGGATGGTACATGGGTACTTTACTTCATGTGGTAACAGACTTCTGTGCTATGCCATGGACTAGGTTAGTACATGAGTAGCACACTCATGGTAACAGACCACCAACACTATATGGTTGGGGTTAATTACACATGAGTGGCACACTTCATGGGTAACAGACTTCTGTGCTATGCCATGGACTAGGTTAGTGCAGGTGGCACACTTCATGTGAGTAATAGACTTCTGTACTATGCCATGGACTAGGTTGGTACATGAGGTAGCACACTTCATGTGGGTAACAGACTTCTGTGCTATGCCATGGATTTGCGTTGCTGGTGGCATGTGAGTAACAGACTTCTGGTACTGTTAGGTAGTTTCGGTTAGTACATGGTGCTTACTTCTGTGAGTAACAGACTTCTATATACCATGGGTTTTAGGTTAGTACATGAGTAGCACACTCATGTGGGTAACAGACTTCTGTACTATGCCATGGACTAGGTTGAGTACATGAGTGGCACACTTCATGTGGGTAACAGACTACTGGTACTGTGCCGTGGACTGGGTTAGTACATGAGTAGCACACTTCATGTAGGTAATAGACTTCTGTTTTTCTTGATGGGACTAGGTTAGTCATGACTGACACACTCAATATGGCCGTAAGACTTCTGGTACTATCTTGACGGACTAGGTTGAGTACACAGTAGCACACTTCATGTGGGTAATAGACTTCTGGTACTATGCCATGGACTAGGTTTAGTACAGTGGCACACTTCATGTGGGTAACCGACTTGGTTATTATTCCTTTTGGGTTGTCCTTCAGGTCAAGGTTCAAATTTAGCCTGAAGAGAGAGATAAGTAAGATACAGAAGGAAGAAAATGCAAAACAAAAATGTTAAACTACAAATAATATGGGTGAAAAGACATAATAATTGTTCAGTTGTCTGATATATATTTTAAAGATAATTGTAATTTGAGAGGCGTTTTTGAGGCACTTTTGGTTTAATGTTTATACCAAATTTAAATATTCAATCGAAAATCAATTTTGTGCAATAGGATCAGCTCAACATCATCGTTGGTTGTTAGTGTAAGGTTGTTGATCCTTTGTCTTTTACCCAAAAGGGACAATGTCAACACAATCAACATCAACAGTCGAGTGTGGTTTTATACATTATTTTGATATCACATGATAAGTTTTAATACTGTTTGCTGGCTGACCAGTAATTTTCAGTCATAGTGTATCTTAACTGGACTTCCGCTATTAGTCTACTCGATTAGTATTACACTTTAAAGTGGTTCTCTCTGTTTGTTTGTTTTTTGTTTTCATTTTTAATGTTTTGTACGTAACGAGGTTTAAAAAAAGTATACCCATCTAAATTTGTTGCCCCTCCTTTCCCCTCTTTAGACAGCATACATTGGGTAATGCCTCCCAGTGACTTGGTTTTCAATGGTGCTCGTTGTTGACCTGCGTATTTTATGTTTTGTGGTTTTAATTTCAGTTGCCTCATGCCCCCTCTTGAACATTATATAATGTCACCTCCCAAAGTGACTTTTTAGACAGCATTTTCAAGCAAGTTTTCAAAAGCTACACCCCATCACAAATTCTTTGCCTCCTTTCCTCACTTGAACAGCATGAGTTTATAATCTCACCTCCTAAGTGACTTTTATCTCGGGTGCAAACAAGTTCATGGCAAGTGTACTCCCCTGTGTGTTGTCATTGACCTGCGTCTAATCAATCGATATCTAAAGTTATTTTGTTCAGTATATCATTTGAGAAAAATATCAAATTATACAGGTACAAAGCAGGTTTCTGCTTATTTATTCTGGTCGATCATCATTAACAATTTAGGATACTCTGTTCAGGTCTTGTGGTGCCTTAAATTGGTGTAAAGGCAGTGCATCGAATATTGAGTTTTGGGAAAACAAATTGGTGAGGGAGACATGAGATTCAGTTTGGTTTGACCCTTGTAGTAGTAGGGGGTTTAAAGATATTCCATAGATATTCGATACAGTGGCACATAGTATTTGTTGGTATTCTGAACTTCAATCTGTATTTTGGTTCGGTGGTTTGTCAGTAAATTTACCCTCAAAATATTTACCCCACTGAAATCTTGGCTATGCCCTTTACTTGAGAAATGTGGCCTTGCTCTTGGGGCAGGCAGAGAAGGACTATTCATTATCAGCATGCATGGAAATTTACTCAATATTTGTTGTGAGCCCTCCCCTAATGGTGTTCTTTGAGCACAGCGTTCATCCCCTCATCACTTTTTTTTCCCTCCTGGACACACCACTGGCCTGGGGATTTCTGCAAAAATAGGTAACAATAGGTGCACTTAATGTAAATTCGTCGCATCAATTGCAACAATTACCATAGTTCGACCTTGTTGCAATTTATGAATTTTGCTCAGTGTAAGGTGGTACCTGTAGTACGACCTTGTTGCGCTCTATGAATTTTGCTCAGTGCAACAAGGTGGTATCATTCACGACCTTGTTGCAATTTTATCGACACACTCCAGTGCAACAAGGTACGTACCATAGTTCGACCTTGTTGCCAGACTGTCAATTTTGCTCAGTGCAATAAGATTAGTGTCTTTTTGCAAAGTTCCAGGATGAACACTCATAACCTATGGCAGAAGCCCTACACCGACGTGTGTAGCAAAATTAAAATCAATTGTTTCTCACCCGACGCAAGAATTTCATCAAACTGTAAAGATACGACATTGTGGCAGTCAATTGTATGCAAGTTATACAGTGCGTACACAACCTTGTTACATTTTTGATCGACCTCACTGCATTGATCTGACCAATTGCTTCTGGCTAGTTGACTCAAATTTGCTTAGCAGATAAACTTTTCGGCAGATAATTTGCTCGACAGATAAATTTAACAAACGATAAATTTTGCTAAAGCAGATAAATTTTGCTTTCGGCAGATAAAATTTTGCTCAACAGTAAATTTGCTCATCAGATAAATTTGCTCAGCAGATAAATTTTCTCCAGCAGATAAATTTGCTTAGAGGGTAAATTTGTGAAGATAACTTGCTCAGCAGATAAATTTGTTTAGCAGATAAATTTGCTCGCTGATAAATTTGCTAAACAGATAAACTTCTTTAATCGTATTTTTATGAAGTGGACTCAGGCCACTCACTCCAACACGGCTTGCCCATTAAACCCATCACTTTGTTCACTGTGGTAACAGCTGGGAAGCTCACAGGTGCATACAAGATTTGCTGAATCTCCCGTGGGCACTCACAATCTCATTCTCGGGACTCACAACAGGTGAATCACGTACATAAAACCAAAAAAAAAAAAGACCAAAGGTTTCATTTTGTTAATCAGGCGTGTGATTTGACAACAGAAAAAGAAATCCTGAAAAAGAGTAGATTGCATGGAGTTCTCCTTTTGGTCCTGAAGACAGCCCTGAATCTCTCGCACAAGAAAATGTTAAGGCCGAGGGTTGTTGTAAAAAAAAAAAAAAATTTAATAGCAATTTCCGAAATGTTCTCTTTTTAAAGGAACACCGATATTTTACTTGAGGAAGGAAAACAAATCAGGGTGTGATTTGATAAAAGTAAAAAATCCTGAAAATGGGTAAGCAGACCTGGGTCTCCTTTGGTCTGAAGGACAGCCCCCTGAACCTCCGTGGTGGCAGACTGGGTCTCCCTTTGGTCTAGAGGACCAGCCCTGAACCTCCACACCTGGGTGGCGGGCCTGGGTCTCCTTTGGTCCCTGAAGGACAAAGCCCCTGAACCTCCTGTGCCATGAGGCCTGGGTCTCACTGGTCTAGAGGACCAAAGCCCTGAACCTCCTGTGGTGGCAGACTGGGTCTCCTTTGGTCTAGGACAAAGCCCTGAACCTCCTAGCCAGGTGAGCCTGGGTCTCCCTTTGGTCTGGACAAGCCCCAGAACCTCCTGTGGGTAAGCGGGCCTGGGTCTCCCTTTGGTCTAGAGGACCAGCCCCCAGAACCTCCTGTGGGTAGCAGGGCCTGGTCTCCCTTTTGGTCTAGGGGCGAAGCCTCCCTGAACCTCCACCTGTGGTGGCGGGCCTGGGTCTGCCTTTGGTCTGAAAGTGAAAGCCACCTGAACCTCCTGTGGGTAGCGGGCCTGGGTCTCCCTTTGGTCTGAAGACAAAGCCCCTGAACCTCCTGTGGAGTAGCGGGCGAGTCTCCCTTTGGTCTAGGACAAGCCACCTGAACCTCCTGGATGTTTCATTTGGAGGATTTACAGACTCTCCACATCCCCACAAAACTAGAGTTTGGACAAAATTCAGGCTACTTCTTTGCCTTCCTTGGTGACTTCTCTTCTTTCTTAGACATTTTGAGGAAAGGAGATTTCTTAAAAATCATGAAGTGCGCCTGATAACCCTCCTACACATAGGCCACTCCGAACCACAATTCTGTTCAAGGAGCAACCTTCAGTACATACATGTACACAAGCCTGCTGTCCTTTCAGTAATCTTACAAAATCATGTGGCCACCAAGGCCACTGTAAGTATTTGAGCTACAGTAGTATGGCCTGCTGCAATCAATGGAGACCACTTTGCCCTGCAATCTCCAGTGGTGACAGTGCACAGAAGAGCAACCATAAGTGCCACTGGCAACAGCTAATGGCTTGGGTAGCCTGAATGGGTTGTTTCAAAAATTGCACTGATTGTAGGAGGTTAATACTATAAAACACTGAATGAATAACTGTAGGTGTACATATGTACAGTACTGTTGGTTGTGCCCTAAAACCACAAACTGAATCATGTCTCCAGTCGGTTCCCAAAACCTCAATATCGATGCAATTCCTTTAACCCTCTACTACTACTGAGATCAAAATCAGTCAAATGTTGATACACTTGCCAAGGTATATCGAGTGCATAAAGTCAAACACTGTCAAACCTTACGTGTGGTACATTTACATGTCAAAATGATCCAACAGTTTTTGACTTGGGAAAGCTTGATGTCTGGTTTTGTTCGGAGTAGTCAAAATGACGATAAAACCAGTCAAAAATGCTCCTGTGTGCACATTAAGGTCAACAATTAAAACAGACGGTTGATTGGTTTGACCTCTATATACACCAACTTCCCACTAAAGTGCAACAATGGTAGGAGGGTTAATAAACAGTAATTGTTCACATCAATCTGGATACATCTATATAAGATGGTCTATATTGAATGTAGATTATTCTTTAAACTATTTTTGAAAATCTTCATAATCAAATGAATATCAGGGGTGTGATTTGACAAAGTAAAATCTGAAAAATGGGTAGCAGGCCTGGGTCTCCCTTTGGTCTGAGAGGACAAAATACCTGAACCTCTGGTATGAGCCTGGGTCTCCTTTGATAAAAGCCCCTGAACCTCACGGATGTTTACATGTATTTTGGAGGATTACAGACTCTCATCCTAAATAAGAAACTAGAAGGTTTGGACAAAACACAGGCTACTTCTTTCTTTCCTTGGGGCTACTTTTCTTGGTTAACCTAACGCTTTGGTATTCTGGCTAGACACCCTGCTCAACTCAGCAACCTTACAACATTTGTCAAAGTAGAAGGCTGCTTTAGTGTAACAAAGATCAACAGTGCATATTATTTAAATCTAGCAGGCAACCTAGTGTGTTTGGGTGGTATTATAAATTCCCTGCTAGGCACAACACCAGGTAGCCATCAGGGGAATTTGTGAGGCTAGATCGGTGTATTGTGTTGCCGTGGCCTGCTGAAGGTAACAGTATGCAGCATTGAAACATGGATAGATCCTTACCCACTTTTTAAAATCACTTACTAGCTGAAAAATCCACTTACCTCTGGTAGTCGTTATTAAAGTGGAATTTAGGGGCTGTGGTATACTCACTCACATTCCATCTTCAGGAAAACTTCATCGGTGTCCACCTCTGCCCAATCCCATTTGGCGATGCACTGATAGAGACCCTCAGTCTCCTGTGATCTCGCTGATGATAAGCTGGCTCCGGTGAAGAGCACCGCGGGCGGCAGGAAAGGGAATCTGGTGCACTCGCTGCCATGATCGTCGGCTGGGGCCCGTAGCGTTACACCAAATGTGACCTGGAGCCAGGTATGGGCGATAAGCCCGGGTGATATGCGTGATAGGCGGTGCGGGAAAATTGTGAATGTAAAATGAAAACATCACATCATTAAGTGCCTGCATTAAAACAAGATCAATCAGGCAGAATGATTTATTTAAATGAAGGAAAAACCATGGTAATGTTGGCAAAATGCTCTAATGGCCTACTCCACGAAGCATTGCATCTCAGTCTAGCTGCTGATCACCATTCAAAATATCCTGACGTTACTGTGGTTTATTGAACCATCTACATAGTTGCATTATTTAAAATGAACCAAAACAAATTGAAGAAAAAGGGTTTAAAGGCCCCAAAAAGGGGGTTTGTTTGGTAATATTTTTTATCGTTATACATGACACATGGTTATTGGCCCAGCCCAAATTTTCCCCATACAAAAAGTATGTGAAAAGTCTTTAAAACACTGCACAGCAAAATTCAATCGACCCAACAATTTTGCTTCAATTGGACATCTTTTCTCCCCAAAAAACTACAAAAATACAGGCGTACAGGTCTGAGGCCCATAACCCAGAGACTTTTCTTTTTTGACCCGTTATTCAGTGTGGTTGTATCATTAGTGGACAAAACCTGGGGATGTAATATAAATGTTCCAGTATTTTTGTTGTTAGCTAGAGCAGCGTGCATTAATAATTCCACATTAGCTTGCATGTACTGAGGTATACGTAGATGACCCTCTTTAAATTGTAGCATTACTCATACTAGTCATAGCCAAGGTCAATGGTTATTCATGTATACATAACAGCAAAAGAAACGTCAACCCCTAAATTTAGTTAAGTAATTATATTATTAAACATAATAAATATACAATGTTGTGGGATGGTTGGCTGCATCAAAATTTGCCACTTTGTGTTGTGTTAACTTCATACTCATAATATTCTTCTTTAAACCCCTCCTATGGTTTAACAATCAAGAAAACTCAAAATGTTTATGTCTCTCAACCAATGACTTTGTGCAGTGCACTCGGTTGCACTCAAAATTTGTAGTAACTCAACCCATTGACTTTGTGCGTGCACTCAAACCTCAAATTTGGGAAATGTAACTCCCAACCCATTGACTTTGTGCAGTGCCCCTCAAAAATCGGACATGTGCAATGAAACCCAAAATACTCAAGTGACTGTCTGTGAGTGCTGCTGCGGGCCAAATTTCAGCCTGGGCATGGGAGGGTTAAACAATTATTAATTATAAAATGAAATAATAAATATTTTTAGGGTGACATTTCTTTTGATGTTATGTATATTTCAAAATATACTATTTCAAACATACTTTTATTAGATTTTATTATAATCATTCTGAAATCTGAAAACATCTGATATTATTTCAGATTTCATATGTTTAATAAAACAATGACTAAAGAATCGTCCTTTCTTGTAAATGTTTTCCCCAAATACTTTTGAGGTACATGTACATGTAATCAGTGGGAAAAAGAGGCGAGATCGATTCATTGTACCAGTGACGATTTCCTGCATCGAAAATGGCGAAATTTTGGGAAAACAAGCTGCGATGTTCAAACAATACATGAATTTTTGATACAAATTTGCGAAAATTTTTCACTTTTGGGGTTTTAAAAAATAAACATTTTGAAATCATATTCCAAACCTTTCCCAAAAAACGTTTACTGTACTTTATTTTTCGACCCAAAAAATATCAAGGGACCTGTCCCGATGGGTTTGTTTTCCCTATGTCCAGACCACGGGCGGGGGTGCGATCTGCGGCGTAGTCGCGATGACTTCATGATCAGCGGTGTTGATGAAACAGTGAACCGTGCACTTGTTTTACCTATGTGCATCCGTACATGCAACTTTAAAACCAGCAATCCATAAAGATTTTATCCGCAAAATTTGGATAAATTTCATGTGCATCAATATTTTCCTCTGATGAATTAACTACCAGGAAATTCGAAATGAAAAACACCAACAACCGCCAGTTTTTTAAAGCTTTGCACGTGTTTATTTTTCTTCTCCTGAGTTTGGGGGTTGGGAGCATTGAGCAATGAGCCAAACTAATGCCCCTATACACAATAGTATGTTTCAGTTCACCGTGCATTTCATCGATCCTCAGCCTTTTTCAAATGAACTCTAGAACTAATTATACTCATTGAGTTCCCATGGTGTCCAAATTAGTCTTACTTAGTTACTAACTTGTTTTTAAGTTTTAAATTAACAAATGAGCATTCATTTATATATGTAGTGGTGAGATTTAGAATCATTTATTTAATATGATCGCACTTTCAACCCAAAATGTACCCCATTTTCGGACAATTTTTAATAATCAAAATCAAGCTTGATCATTATTCATTTTTAAAAGCACCGAACATGTCTGAAATTTCCTCTGTTTTTGCTTATCGATATAAATTATGTAAACAAAAAAGAAAAAGGACGAGGACTAAATTTCATGAATGACTGCAATTTGCAAAATAATTAAGAAATTAGCCTAAAGAAACACATGATTTCTTTTACC
This sequence comes from Zoroaster sp. YZ-2022, assembly GCA_029582265.1. Lineage (NCBI taxonomy): Eukaryota > Metazoa > Echinodermata > Asteroidea > Forcipulatida > Zoroasteridae > Zoroaster > Zoroaster sp. YZ-2022. The sequence continues at coordinate 13,192 of JAQQFT010000275.1, read as the reverse complement.
ACCTGCTCAATTCGGACAATAAAATTATTATTTCTGGTAAAATTTGGACATTCATATTATGAACCAAAAGACAGTAAAGCTTAAAAAAAAAGACTTTTACCTGTGCACATTACATACTGTAATTTTAAGCATTTTTAATTTGCTACACAAATTCACAGATTGCTATACCAAAAATATTTGCTATGCAAATTTTTTATCGCTGTTTTATCAAAATATTTGAACAAATCATTCCCTGATTACTGATTATTTAGTGGCACTACTCACCAAGCACTACGGAATGTAAGCCCAATGACAGTGAAATGTTGGGTAATAATGAAATCACTTACTAAGCACTTTAGCATCACTACCTCCCAGACTTCATTGGGGACCCGAACCTGGCACCTCCACAATCCCTGGTCTTCTATCTGAGCATGCTGTAGTGGTTTCCAGCGCCCGTAGGGTGTCGGGATAATTTGGGAAATTTACCACAGCGGTTGATGGTTGGCGGACACGGCGGGGTTTGCCGTGATACCAGAAGATGGCATGGGTCAGGGACTGGAGCCCTTGGAGGATGCAGTCGAGGGCCACCTTGTCACCTTGGGTTTAACTCGTTGGTCAGGCAAAGGCTGGATAGTGATGACTGCAACAGCTGTGGAACAAAGGGCAATCAAACAACAATCATTTCAGGACAATGGCGTCTGAGGGTTCTGGGGTTGAAATTATGATGGACTTTTTACTTTTTTTCCTTTCTAAAAAATCCCCCCCAACCCTCCTACTGTTGACATTTGAAACCATTCAAAATTTCCACTTACCAAAATGCCCATTGGTTTTTTACACACTGGTTATTTTAACAGTGTTGGTGAAGCTTAACTAATTCAATCCATTCAAATGGTTTTGAATGGTTCAACACCTGGTGTGTTTCCATAGCGAAAGGTTCAAATGGTGAATGTATTTACAGTGGCTTTTCATTCAAATGGTTTTAAATGGTGGATACATTACACCTTGGTGGTTTCACATAGCCGAAAACAAACCTGCATTTTGTAGAAAGGGGACTATCCATCATCTCTTTACCCTTTGGGTTTAAAAATGGTCCCAGTGTAAAAGTAAATCTACCATTAAAAATGGCACTGGGGTTTTTTGGGGAAAAGGAACATGTCATTAAAACCTTTACTCATGTCACTGGCATGAGGGTCCTTTAAATTTTACCATTAGAATTTATCCAAAAAAGGTTTTTATTATTATTTCCTTTCCCAAAACCAAATTTGGGAATCAAAAGAAGACCACCATTAAAAACCAAAAAAGCGAAGGGTTTTTAAATGGGGGGCCAATTTAAAAAAAAGGTCCGGGGGGGAGGAAAAAAATAGTTCAAGGAAAACTAGATGATTACGTAGTTCCCACTGTGCATGTACAATGCCCGTGTTGGACATCAATAATAGGGGTGCCGGGGATCAAACTGACATGACAAAAGTCAAAGGGAAACTTGTCATTATTGTACGGGGAGCAGGTAAGATTATTTTGGTACCAAACGTAAAAAGGGGCGGTTTTTTTGGTTTTTCCCCCCAACTTTTACAGTAAATCAGGCATTACATTTTCACTATGTTTTTTATTTTCATATCAAACATGACCCCCGGTTAGAAAAAACATGAAACCAATAATACCCATGGACAAAATGTAGTTTTGTAAGTCAAAAAAGAATGTCATACCCAAACCCGGGCCCTTTTTATTTTTAAGTGTTTATTTAATTTTTTTGCAACCACAAACCCCGGTTAAAAAATTATTTACCCGTTTTGGGGTAAGAAAGAAAAAACCATTTTTAAAATCCCCCTTTTATGAGGGTTTTTGGGTTTTATTTCCCTTCTAAAAAATTTTTCCTTCAGAAAATGAAGAACCTATTATAGTTTTTTTGGGCTGTACAATGATTACGCCAGAAATGAAATTTCAGTTTGCCCACCCGATGCCCCAAAAGTACCGCTAAATATTTCATTTTTCCCAAAAAAATCATTATTTGCACAAAAACCCAACCAAAAAAATTTTTTCCCAAATCATCCCATCAGAAAAACGAAGTTTATACATTGTGTAAAATTTCTACCAGTAGGGCACTATAATCATTAGCACATGTTCTCTTAATGGGGTTTTTCAGTTGGAGCATTGGAGAACCCCTCCACCCCATTGCATGCACCCCAAAAAAAAAACTTTAAAAATTTTTAAATAAAAAATTATATTATTTTCCGGGCCGGAAATTTTAAAGTAATAGCTCTTTTAAAGCTTATAGTTTAAATTCCCCAACAATGTACAAAAAAATAGCAATGGAAAATGCGTAAACCCTGGGTTTTTTAGGGAATGAACCATTTGCCCGCCCACCCTTTTGCAAGTTTTCTAAAGATCGGGTTTTTCCCCCGAAAATTTTTTCCGCCTGCTGGGGGCACCCATTTTGAGCTGTCCCCCCAAATTATTGTGATTGACAAGAAAACGGGTTTCCATATTAAGAAAAAGGGCCCTTTACATACCCATGTTGCTAAATTTTTCCACAGCCCTCCCAATTTAAAGAAGAAAAAAAATTAAACACCGTTTTAAATTTTGGTTAAAAAGGAAAGGCGATGTCTGAATAAATTTTTAACCTCTTTTCTATCATATATGAAAGTTTTAAAGCGGAGGTTATTTTACCCCCTTTAAAAAAGCTTTTAAGGGGGGAACGAACAAGAAAAGGCGGGTATCCCCGGTGTGTGTAGGGGATTAAAGGGGTTTTTGTTGCCATTGGGGATTACACGGTGTATGGACTGGGCTTCATCGAATGCTGTATCATCCATTTTGGTTTGCTCCCGGAAATGAGGCCCCTTTCCCCTTTAAAGCATTTCTCGGAAAACTTAAAATTTTGGGTATTACTGGGTTAAAAACCCTTTTTTGGTGGGGCTTTTTTTAAAAAAAATTATAGTGAAATTGTTGATTTACTAAAGGGGAAGTTTGTAAAATTTGGGAAAAAAGTTGTTTAACCACTGTTTTTAAATAGAACAAATAGTAAAATTTAAGCCTAAATTTTTTTTTTTTCCCCAACATCTGTGATTTTATTGTTCATTTAAACCGCTGTTGTCTGGGGAAAACCCAAAAAATATAAAATGTTTTTGGCTTTTGCAATGTTTTTTTTTAAAAAATGATCCTGAAAATGTACACATTCCTTATAAAGAAGCAAACAAGACTTTTTAATTCGTTGGTGTTTATTTGACGGGGAAAATTATTGAAAAAAATGAAACTTTATCATGGGTTTGAAAAAATTTTTATTTGAAAAAATTTCAGATTTTAAAATTTTCAAAGTTTTAAAGTATTTTTTGAAAAAAATTTAACTCCCTTTCCCTTTTTATTGGTCTTTCGGAATATTGTTTAAAAAGTTTTAGAGCTTCCCCAAAATTATACCATTTTTTTTTAAAAAATAAAAAACAATTTTTTTTATTTTCAAGTTTAAAAACAATTTTACAACCTTTCGGAATAAGATGAAACGATTAAACCCTTTTTTTTCTTTTTTACTTTTTCTTGCCCCATAAATTTTAACAGTTTGGGGTGGTCTTTTCCCCCAAATCAATTTTCCGATGCCCAAAATTTTTGTTTAAAAACCAAAAAAGATGTCCACCCCTATGATCATGCATTGAAATTCCATTTACAAGAAATCCTTCATGAAAAAACTGCACCAAACTGCTAATTTCATTTGAAAGTTTCCGTTGATTATATAACCTTGGTGCGTCTTTTAAAGGGTAAATTGAGTTTTAAAATGCCAATTAAATAAAACGGGTTCCCTAAAAAACTACTCGTTCCGTTTTTTCTTGTTTTAAAAAACCATTGTATTTCTTTCATCAAGACCTTTAATTTGATAAAAACATTGAACTTTTTTTTAGGAAAATTTTTTCACCTAAAAACCCTCCCTTCCCATGTTGACAATGATTGTACCAAAGGGAGGTAAAAAGGGGTTGAAATTGGAAAGGGAATCTGTTGATTTTGAAAAAAAAAATTACCAAATTACTATTTTGGGGGCTGGTTTATATACCTACCACAAATTGACAGCAAAAAGGCACAACAAAAATCTCGGCCCAAAGTCCATTTCTCACAAAGAGGGGAATTCAACCTAAAACAACGTTACTTCAGGGGAAAATTTTAAGGGAAAAATTTGACAAAAACCTATTTTTTTTGCTTTACCTTTTCCCACCGCACCATGGTCTGAAAATTACTGCATTTTGAAAACCACAAACAAAAAAAAAGCTTGCTTTGGGGGAGCCGACAGTCCCCAAACATAATTATTTTTAACTATCCTTGTTCCCAGATACCAATTTGTTTCCACATCAATGAGATAAAGGGGTCAATCACCCTTGAATACATCTTTGTTATTTTAATGTTTTTTGTGATGGGGGAAATTTTTCATTACATGAACAACGTCAACACAAGTGGATTGTAAAGGGGGATTTTTTATAGTAGGCCTACATAAAATTCGTCCACTATATGCATTTGTATACTAAAAAAAAAAAACTTTATTTTCCTGAAAAATACCCCCACAACTGTGAATTACTATAATAGAAAGGTTGGTTTTAAATTTAAATTTTTGTATGTAGGCTAAAAAAAATTATAAAAAACAAAATTTTTAAAAATGTTAAAAAAACCTAATCTTGACCCGTGATCCCTTCTGGTATTGACAAAAAAATTGTCGGTAAATTTAAATTTTGAAGAAACGTTTTAAAATTAGTTTTTATCCCAATTTCAAGCCTTTTACTGAAAAAAACCAGGGGACGGGAATAAGGCAAAAGGCCCTTTTGGTTCTTGATGTCGCGTAAACGATATTTTGTATTTGCTCATAACGAATAATTTTTGATAAAAAAAATTGATTCTCCTGAGGACGATCAGAGAAACTGATCGAAACGTGGGTTTTTCCCCATTCCCTTTTTTCAGAACAAATTACCTCAATTGAGATTCCAAGGTGCCAAATTGTCTTAATTTACCAAAGCTAAAAAGTTTTCCCCAAAAATTGGCTTTTTCCCGGGTGATGGGCCGGGGAGAATGGGGCTTTTTAAAACCCCAATGGCTCCCCTTTTAAATTTTTCCCCAATAAAACAGCAACCCAAACATTTAACTGTTAAAAAAATCATCATTAGTTTATTAAATCAAGGGCGTGGATAAAAGATCCCCAGAAATTTAAAAGAGCAAGCACTGTTTCTACTTTTAATTTTTTTTAGATTTGGCGCTATTTCAGCATTCAAACCCCTTTTTATAGCCCAAATTATAGGGACTATTTTGGGAAAACTTTGGGAAAAATTTTTTTTTGGGGGGAATTTTGGGGAAACTGTTCACGGTTGTTGTTGCCGTCGTCTTTTTCGTCGTTGTCTTGGGCGTCGTCGTTGTCGTTTCGGGGTTTCCTTGTTGTTGCTATGGTCCCCAGGGAAAATTTTGATCTTTCTGTCCCAAATAACGATTTTTTTTTTTTATTTTAATAATTTCGTCAAAAACCGTATAAATATCGACAAAAATCTTTTTTTCCCTGAAATTTTTTTTTTGTATTTTCCCCGACATTTTCGATTTCATTTTGACGATTTTCGACTGTTTAGATAATTTTTAAAGGGATTCGGGCAAATTTCGGGCTGTTTTGACTGTTTAGATTTGATTTCGTTTTTCGATTTTTGATTTAAAAAATTTGGACAAATGGGTTTTTTTTTATTTCAATTTTTACGATTGTTTTGGGCTATTTGAAAAGTTTAGATTTATTTCGACTGTTTTTTGAACTTTTAGGCTGTTGATTTTCGATTTCATTTTCGACAGTTTTGATAAAAAGTCGAAAAATTTCGAAAATTTGATCGAAACTTTTTAAAAAAAAATTTCCCGGTTTAATTTTTCGATTAAGTTATTTTTTTTGACAAATATCGACAATCTCGACAAAATGACAGTTTCCCATTTTTTTTGACTCCTTTTGACTATTTGGGCTTTTCTCGAAAACATTTTTTAAAAAAACAAAATCTTGGGCGAAACACGATCGAGGGGAGTCGAAACTTTGGGGGCCATAGCTTGGAAAAATTTGTTGAAATATATGGGGAAATATTAACCGTTTTGATCAGGGGGTGTTATGGAACCCCCACACTGCGGCCCTTTTCACCCCCTCAAACTCTTCTTTAACAGACTTGTTGTTGGGACACCCGAACATGTAATAACCCCCCCGGCCCCCCCCCACTGACCTCCCCCCCAAAATTCATCTTAGTACATCAAAAGATTTGATTTTCATTAATGTCCCAAAATCCTTTATCCCAAAAGAAATGGGGATCAATGGGTTTTTCTGTAGACTGTTATCATTTGGGTAGTTCACCACTTTGCCCGCAACCATGCCAAACGTCATAAACTCCCAAACCCGTCTCTATACTAACTGGATAGGAGATCAAGGGGGCTGATTGGCCTATAAAAGTTGAATAACCGGCCCCTTTTTGGTTTCCCCCAAAAAGGGCGGTCAAAAAGTCATGTTAACAAACAAACAACAAGTGGTTCAGCAGCACTCCCGGATTGTCGTCGGGTCGGGGGAAAATCAACCCGAGGGCTGGCCCACGCATGTTCTTAAATTTCTTGGGGGAAAAAGATGCATTAAAAAAACCCTAATTTTATGCCGAAAAGGGTTTTTAAAATTTTTTTGGGGAATTCCGTAATCATCCCCTTTTTTCATTGTTTTAACCCCAAACCCATTATGGGGCTCCATTGCACTCTGGGATATATCAAATGTAAAATCTTTACCTTTCTTTTTACGCTTTGCGCTCCAATCATTTCCCAAAGTTTAAATAATGGGTGATTTAAAGGGCCCTTTTTTAAAAAAATTTATTTGTAATTTTTTTTAAAAAATAAAATTTTTTATGTTCTTTTTTATTTTGGGAAAAAAACATTCAAAATTTAAAAAATTGAAATATAGATTATAATTGATACCATGACTAAAAAAAAAGGGTTTTGAAAAAACAGTATTATATAAGGGTACATGTTCTTTCATTAGTAACTGGGAGGATCAGGGGGTTGAAAAAAAAACCAGACTATGTTTAAGTGAAAGACATTGTACAAAAACAGTTGTATTGATTAATTCCCGTATCAACAATAATAATAATAATGTGTGGACTTATAGCGCAAGGGTTTCCCCAACTGGTGGTGCTCAAGGCGCATTATATTATTACCCGCTCATAAGGCTCATAAATCATTCCTGAAACCATCTCAGCCCCCGGGGTACAACAATTTCTGGACAACCGCATAAAAGCTAATCCCCAAATCTGCCCCCCACAGGGCCCCAAAATTTTAACCCCTGGGGGAAAAAAATGGTGAAGGGCTTTCCCCAAGGGCACAAGTGTCACGGGCCGGGTTTTTGAAAACCATTATGCTGCTAACACCCGAACTTGCTAACACCAGAAATTTTAACCCGTACATTTAACAAAAAACCAGTTAAATGTTTCAGCACAATTTTAAAAATTCCCCCATAAAAATTTTCGGTGTTTGTGTAGTACCGGGAACCCTTTTAAAACGGTAAAAGAAAAATTTCGGTTACCAAAAAACGTTATTCGTGGGAAAATTTTGATTATCATTTGGGTTTTAAAGTAAAAAACAATACGGTCCCCACGTAAAAATACGGTAGAAAAGGGGGAACTGCTGCCCACTTTCGACCATAAATTTTAAAAGGGGAATATTTTTCAGTGTGGCGAACAACGAGCTTTAAATGGCCCGATCTCCTATCCAGTTAGTAAAAAAATAATAAAGATTTTTTGCGCCAAAATCCATTTTTGGCGCTCAAGGCAAACAAAGAAAAAAAATTAATACAAACAATATACAAATAATTTGGAAAAAATTATGTACCGGAAAATGTACCTACAAGAATTACAAATATACATCATCTTTTAAGAGTTGTGACATAAGATGGGTTTTTAAACATCGATTTTAATCTGGTTTTTACCTGACAAGTTTGAGTTTAGTTGGAAAAATATTCCAGAGTCTCGGGTTTTACGAAAAAAGACCTATCCCAGTTTCCTTTGAAATTGGTTCCTTGAGGAGGAATTTTCTGGGGCAGGTCCAAATGGCCCCAAAGCGTGCGATTATGTTTTTCATAGGCCAACAAAAAGGGATTTTTAAAACTAAAAATTGGGTATTTGGGAAAATTTTGCTGGGGCTGTGTTTTTAAAAACTTTTTTAATATAAAAACGTTTGCCCCCTTTTGTGTAGCCCCTCTTAAACCCCCATAAGTTGTGTTTTAGGGGAAAATTTTTTCTTTCTTTAAACCCCCCGGGAAAGTGTATCACATTTTGGGGTTGAAAAAAAAATTATCCCAAAAAAAGCGTCCTGCACCGATTTTGAAGCCAACTGTGGCCAGGGAAAAAGCCGGGGGCCTTTTTTGGGCCTTTTGGGATAATCATAAAATCATCTTTATTGTTAAAATATCCAAAAATGGAAAAAAATTTGGGTCCCCCCGCCCGAAAAATGTGACGTTTTCCCATTGCCTATACCTTTGCTTTCCGGGAGGAGGACTCCACTGGCGACTCGGGGGACGGGGTTCGCTCGTGGACGGGGGTTTGGGTGTGGGAAGGGGGTCGTCACTGGGCATAAAGTTTCGAACGACCCTCTTGAACCCCCAAAAATTTTTAAACTGTAATCCCGTTTGGGCTCAAAATTAACTTATTTAAAAACAGACTGACAAAAAGAGAGAGACAGACGACCAAAACAGACATGAAATGAGGACAAAATTTTTGAGTTTTTTTTTTTTACCCAAAATTTATACAAACTGACTTAATGACAAACAAAATGGTATTTGACGTCTGGGAACCATACCGTTTTATTTTTTTTAATAACCCTTTCCCCGAAAAATTAGGCCTTAACAAAAAACGCACCAAAAAAAACATATATTTAGAACAATTAATGCAAAACACGAAAAAAAAATTTAACTATTGTTGGGAATAGCCAAACTATATAATTATTTCTACTTTACTTTTAGAGGTTAATATACAAGCATAACCCGCAATTGAATAATGACAATCATTTGGGGCCAGGGGTTATTCTACATATAGGCCCTGGATACAGATCGATCTGCAGCTAGTCTTCAATGGAAAACATCAACGGGTTTTTATTCGCCCTTTCCTATCGTAGCCCCCAGCGATGAATGCACTTCAGCTTGGGAAAACCGAATGCAAAATGGTGTTTAAGGGGGTTTTTAAAAAATTTTCTATAAACACTTAAGTCCCACTTTTCCAAAGTTTAAAACCCAAAAACACGCGTTTTGGGGAAAGTGTTGGGAAAGCGTTTTAAAAGCTAAACGGCCATCCTTGTACATGTCACAAAATTTCACGGCCATCCTCTGTCATGTCCCAAGCTAAAAAACCCCTCCTGTACATGTCACCAAAACCAACGGGCCCTCCTTTGTCCCCAAAAGCTAAAAAGGGCCCTCCTCCCGTACATGTCCAAAGCTAAAGGCCATCCTCTGCAAATGGCTAAAGGGCCCTCCCCTGCATTCCGGGTAAACGGGCCCTCCCCTACACGTCACAAAGCTAAACGGGCCCTCCTCTGTAAAGTCACAAAGCTAAACCCATCCCTGTACACGTCACAAAAACTAACGGGCCCTCCTCTGCCCCTTACAAACCAAAAAGGGCCCTCCTCTGCCCCTGTCACAAAGCCAAAAAGGCATCCTCTGTACATGTCACAAAAACTAAACGGCCCTCCTTTTGTACGTCACAAAAACAAACGGGATCCCCCAAAATTTTCCAAAAACTAAACGTCTTTGCTTTTTTTACACCCCTTTTATTTTTTCCATTCAAAAAAACACGAAAAAACACCACTAAACATGTTTGGCTTAAAAGTGGGGAAAAGTGGGCAATTTAAAATTTTTTGAAATATGTTTTAATATTTTAAACATCATTTTTTCAGTGTTTTAATCCCTTTTTTCCCCGGGTTTCCCTTTAAACCCCTCCCCCCTGCAAACATATTTACAACAGAGGTCCGGGGTCATTTAAAAGTTAAATAAAGTCATTTTTTATGCAAACCCAAAACTCACTGCTAAAATTTCCCCCCCTCACCCATTATTTAAAACAACCTTTTTTCCCAATTTTAAAACCAAAGGGGAAACAACATTTTTTTTTGTCAGTGACAACTCATAAAAATTGGATTTAATTTTTTTTAAAAATGTTGAATTAACATTGGAATTAAAAACTTAACTTGACTCTGTGTTAATTCAATCTTTTGGGTTAATTTTATAACCTTAAAGGTTGATTCAACATTTAAATTTTTAAAAGTGTATGTTTTTAAGTGGCTTTTCCCCGGTAATCGTTTACTAAAAAGGGGCCAAATTAGCGCACCGGAAACCGGGTTAAAAAGAGTTTTATGTTCCCCTTTTTCGTCCGCCCCAAAAAGTTTCCAAAAAAAGGGGGCCGCCGTGCAAAAAAAATGTAATTAGTGAAAAAAAGTGGCAAAATGGAATTTCCATGGTCGAGCGGTTTAGTATCGGATTTGTGTTCTGATGGCCGAGGGCAGAATGTGGGTTCGAATCCTGTCCGTGACCGTGGTACTTTGTCCTGAGCAAACACTAAAAATTAATTTTTTCCCACCAGGGGGAAATGGGTACCCGTGAGGGCAAGTTTTGTTGTGTTTGGGGTTAAAATTTTGGGCCCAAAAGGCAATTTAGCTGTTTTACCCACAGGGAGCTGAAGGTTTCAGGCCGATGATTTATGCGCCTGATGAGCAGGGGTATAATGTACAGCGCCTGATACCTTGTTTAAGCGCTTTAAAATGCCCGACATTATTATTATTAAACTCAACAAGCAACATACTTTACCAAGATAGTTTAGTTCTGGGCACAGTATCTTGCTAACCATGTTTGCTCACTGATGGCCTTCCAAACTTTAAGGAAGTTCACAACATTAATCCATCCAATGTCAATTTTCGTCCAAACAAAGTCATTCTACTAGACTACAAACAGGGTCTCATATTCTGAAACACCACCTTTCAACAAGAACTGTTATCAATATTCATTTTATCCGGGTCAACTCGAGAATAGAACCTCTCCCACCAGACGTTTGTATTCAACCAGACATCAAGTCTTTCAAAGATAATTGGATCAATTAAATGTTGATAGCTCGTCAAAAAGCTCATTACAAAATTTAATCGCCTCCGCCACACTGACCTATGCGTTATAACCACCATCTGGTGGTGTTTGCATAGTATCCAGCAGAAGCAGAAGCAAACAAAATGCCGCTCAGTGCTAATACAAAATCCCACGAGCCTCTGCGAACCCCGTATCATTGCGTGATGGCGCCTCATACGGCCGGACAGGGTGAAGAGTAGCTCAGGATAGATTCAGCAAAAATAACTGAAACTTACACGGATTGTTTTCAGTTCATGTCTCTTGGTATTATATACGTACTGATGCATTCACATAATTTTAACAAAACTGTATAGGCCTATACTGCATTCAACTCGAACAAGGTCCGGCCTTTTGTCAACTCAAACCTGTGCATGATTATTCTCCTGAAGAAGTTCTCAGAACCACACAACTCTAAAGAAATTATTACATGGTGCTATCGCAAACCTACTCTATTTATGACTACTTAGCTTACTATTTTTGTTTATACTCTTATAGCGATTATCATAATGACTACACATGCAAACTTAATATAAACCATCGTAGTTCTATCCAGTCCGATTCGTCAACAGTATTGTTCATCTATTCTTGACTTGGCCCCCATCTTAGACTTCTGGAAGTTGATTGCCGCAGACGTACTTACAAGTGGAATCTGTGTTATGTAAAGCATTAAAAAATGAAAAAGAAACAATAATGTTAAATTTAAAAAAACTGGGTGCACCACTCGCTAGAGGGCTACGATGTGCACTAAAGCAGATAGTGGTCAAATGTGGACACAGGGGACTCATTTTGACCTGTAAATGTACTACTTACTACACATAAGGTCTGACATTGTTGGACTTTATGCACTGTATATATTGGCAGTTAAACATTTGACTGATTTTGACCCTTGCAGTCCCAGAAGTGGTACTGTTACCAGATACTAAAGCGGCGAAAGGGCGATCTTTGGGGAAGAAAGTTGACTTGATCAGTGACATGTTCTTCAGCAGGTTGGGCCAATGACGTCACAATTGTGCATCATGAACTTGACAAAAGAATCCTTCATACAAACGATAACATCAAAATTAGGTATATAAATATAATTTGCAATTAAAAGTATAATGTAAATTTTACAAGCTATACCAGAGACACCAGGATAAACCCTACTCTTGCACGATAAGTGTCATTAGGCCAAAAAATGTTGAGTTGCCCCCCCGACTGGACCCAAAAGTGCTGAAATCTCGGCCGGTTTTTTTTTCTTTTTCCGTCATTCATAGGCCTGTTTATTAATGAAACTTACCAATTTCTGTGTATAAACGTAATACGTTTGATTTGTGAAATTTTCCACTTCAAATTTACCGTAACCACGACTCAATTACATGTTTTCAAATTGAATGGCCCGGCCCCACATGGTGCACTGCCTTCGCGCACACTGTGTGCCAATGATTGCGACTCAAATCTACACGTTTTCCAATCGAATGGCCCCCCACATGTTTCCCCTGGCTTCGCGCACTGTTTTTATGTCAAACATGATAAAGTGGTTTCAATTCCAATGCATTTCAATCTTAAATGACAGTCAAGGAGGAAAAATAAATAATATATAAATAAATCTCCGACGACCGACCCTTTCAAATATTTTCACTGAGGGGAACTCAACATTTTTTGGCCTTATGGCTTAACGTCCTATACGAAGAACAAAGCAATTATGGTTAAGTGTCTTGCTCAGGACAGCACCGCGACCGGCCAGGCCGGGATTCTACCACATTCTGATGCCACAAGAACTTGAATCAATGCACTAGACCGCTGAGCCACGACAACTCCAGTAATTACAGATTGTCAAAGATTGTCAAAGTGACAATAAGTATTATCTCAAATTTAATGTAATTTGGTACACGTAACCAATGATATAATTATACTCCACCTTCGAACTTTTGTTGTTGACGTCGTCGTCATTTATTTCCATGCTGCCCTTGCATTGTAGGTACATCATTCAAACATACTCATGAACCAATGAATGACTTCTTTTTGTATCACTACGAGGCGCCCTTCAATTGTGACTCAATAAATCTATTATGATCTTGAAAACATTGTCACGTTTTATGTCTCCTGAAGACGAAAACCCAAAATCAG
>JAQQFT010000274.1:0-32841 GCA_029582265.1 Zoroaster sp. YZ-2022 | reverse complement strand
ATATAGAAACAAAAAAAAACAAAACCCCATTGCCTGGAATGAAACACAAATACAAATATGTAAGATTAAGTGAATGCATACAGACAACATTGACCCATAACACATGGTCAAACGTATACACATATTCGATAGCACACAACAACACGCGATAAAACTCATGAGTGGCAACTTTCAAACTAAACAGAAAACCCACAATTTCTCTAACAAAGAGTACACACAAAATACAGAAATACTCACTGGGGTTTCCACGAGAATAAATTAATAGATGGATATTAACCCATCATGGCAATGCCAGACCACGACAAAATGAGAAATAATGCAGAGTAAATACTCATCGATGTGCCTCTCATAAAACAATAACGGCGAAGATCGAACGACCTTTTCGTATCACCAAAGTTGTTTGCCTACATATTCCTGCAGCAAATGAAACTCAATCAAACTTATCATCCAGATAATATTAGATCTATCTGTAAACTGAAAAGTTACTAAATTACTTTACATCAATTAATCATTCTAACTGTTTTCATAAACGGGCAGTTACTACTTTCCCAACAAAACAAAGAACTATTTTTAATCAAGGGTATGAGATATCAAACGCAAACCGTTCCTCACAGAGGTCAGGTCAACTTCTGCCCAGATAAGGAATGAGCAATGACTCGTTCACCAATCCTCACATTAAATATAATGATAATGGATATGTACATGTAACTCTTGTATATCCATCATGTGGATGTGACTGCAAATTTTCTAGAGCCATGCAGTATTTATTCTTCTGGAGTGTCGTGGCTGAGCGGTCTAGCTTACCAGACTCAAGTTCTGGTGTTAGCAGCAGAATGTGGGTTCGAATCCGGCCGTGACACTTGTGTCCTTGAGCAAGACACTTAACCATAATTGCTTCTCTCCACCCAGGGTTAAATGGGTACCTGTGAGGCAGAGTTGGTTGATTAGCCCTATATGCGCTGTAATAGCAGCAATTGAGCTGTATACTCCCAGGAGCTGAGATGGTTTCAGGAATGATTTACAATGTATGAGCCTTATGAGCAGGGGTAATAATATAATGCGCCTGAGCACCACTCAGTTGGTGGATACGTGCGCCACATTGTAATAAGTCAATATTATATTTTATTATTATTATTATTATTATTATTATTATTATTATTATTATTATTATTATTATTATTATTATTATTATTATTATTATTATTATTATTATTATTATTATTATTATTATTATTATTATTATTATTATTATTATTATTATTATTATTATTATTATTATTATTATTATTATTATTATTATTATTATTATTATTATTATTATTATTATTATTATTATTATTATTATTATTATTATTATTATTATTATTATTATTATTATTATTATTAATATTATTATTTTTATTATTATTATTATTATTATTATTATTGTTATTATTTTTATTATTATTATTATTATTATTATTATTATTATTATTATTATTATTATTATTATTATTATTATTATTATTATTTTTTTTTTTTCCTGTCTTTAGACTATCTAACGGGTTTTTGTCCCAAAGGTCGTTCTCTTCTAAACCCATGTCTACTTCGTGGCCCCCAAAAGTATAGGCCATTATTATTATAAAAATGGACGACAAATTTTGAAGGGAATAAACATAATTCAATGGTGATAAAAAAATTTTAAGTTAAGACGGTTTGACACCGTTGTCATGGAAGTTTGTTTTTTTTGGAAATCGTTCAGGAGGGTCTCGATTTGGAAGAGTTCCCGCCCCACCTCGAGATAAAGCTTCGCGCTTTGTGAAATCGCCCCCAGGTCATCTGGGTTTTTAAGTCTCTCAGCGCATTGAAAAGCTATACAAAATGTTTTTCGATTACCACGCACGGTATCATGTTTTAATTTGATGAACTTTTTGGTTAAGGATGAAAAGCTAAAAAACCCTAACCAGGGCTGTAATTATAATGTTTTTTTTCGGGGGAAATTTTTTTTGGTCTGACCAACGATCATAAAAGACTGTGAATGCAGTCCATAGACCGTATGTATATGTAATACATTACTTGCAAAGAGCCCTTGGAATAAGGCAATATGTTAATGCATTGAAAAAAACATTTAATCCATCTTTGACTAAATTAGTATCACTTTACCACCCACTGCACGTCCCGGGGATCGCGTGTATATGGGGGTGAGGATAAAAGGGGAGAAAAAGGAGCGGATGAGGGGGGTTTAAAAGGAAGACTTTGGCCAAACAAATGGGGCTCACAGGGGAACGTATGGACTTTTTTTGGGAACTCCACACGATATAATTTGCGATTTCAGCGCCCCCCAAAAATTTCGCCCAAAAAAGAAATCAAAAGATTACCCCGATTTTTTAACAACAATTATTCAAATGGTTTAATGAAAGTTTGACGCTTTGCATGGTGGAATAGATTTTCCCGAGTTCTTTTAAAAAAGTGAGGGCTCTAAAAAAGACCCGTTGGTTTTTCAACTTTTGACTAGTTTGTATAGTCTTTATATCTTAATTCAAAGTAAGATAATAAGGTTATTTTTTAGAATAAGTTTTCCAATATTACCAATAATGTATAATTTTTTTAAACGAAAAAATTCCAATTGCCTTTTTCTGTTTAATGTGCCTAAATTATTTCATTCAGTGAAAATAAAGCCAATGTTTTCAAAAATCATCAACAAACTTCAAAAAAGGCTCCTGTCAATTTAATGAGTCCATTCTGTATTACGTCCTTATTTGGTTCACGGCAAAATGCTGTAAATATGTGTGGTTTTCTTGGAAGCTTGCTGTTTTTGGGAGCGGATGTTAATTCAATTAGTAAATGTATTAAAAGAAGTTTAAAAATGAGATATTCTATTTTAATTTTAGCCATGTTTTACCATTTACTTTGAACCCCTGCCCTTTTGTGATAATTGTAAAATTGGCCTGAAAGGCCGAACCCGTGATCCCGTATCACCTATGAAGAAGGCATTAGCCAATTTTAGATCAACTTGTCCAAATTTGGGAAAAATTTTTCAAAAGGACAGGAGTTTTTTACGCGCTGCTTTTCCCTTTGAAAATCATTATAAATGACGATACTAATAAAAGGACATTTAAAAAGAATGCTTTTTTAAATAAGATAAAATTTTTGAAAAATGCACAATTTTATAAAAAAATATTCATAATTAGTTTTTAACAGTTTTTTAAACAAAATAACTTGACAAAATATGGGATTTCTGACACAGATTTAAGCATAATGTACATTACACTATTATGGATTACTCCGACCCCAAGGCTGTTGTGGCGCGTATTTACCAATTCCCCCCCACCCCGGGGGGGAAAATGTCTCAAGACTGGGCACGCGCATTGTAAGGCCATACCTTAATGTGACAGGGCAAAAAAATTTGCGAAACGTTTAATTTTTAAATTTTCATACCTTTATCAATTTAATTAAACATTAATAATCACAACAAAAAACACAATCTCATTTTCAAAATATTATTCTGAAAAACGAAAATTTTGTGAAATTTTTTTTCGAAACTTTAATTTAAAAGAATCCCTAAATTGCAACAAAAAAGTGTCAACGAACAGAAGATTCTGAAAAATTTACCTTTGATACTGTTGATTTTTTTAAATTTTACAAAATCTGCCCGGGCCCCTTTTCCCGTTTTTTTTTAAATTTTAAACTAAATGATTCAAAAAATGTTGTCCCCAAGGTTAATATAGTACATGCCCATATGTTTAAAAGAATGTTACCACCGTTTTTGAACAGTGCATACGTGTTATACACACAGTCAATGCCCCGTCTATACAGGGGCCGATGTTCACCACGCGTTGGCGTTTGCGAATGAGACATATAGCTGTGTTGGTGGCCCCTTTTTTGCCCCAACCCCTTTTTTCCCCCCCCAGCCTACCGATTCCCCCAAAAATTCAGAACACACCCCGGTGGGTCTCCAGCCCCAATACACTGTACACGAGATCAATAACTTCTTGGATAGGGTTTTGGCGTTCGACCTTGCGCGTTCGAAAAAAACAACAACCTTGCCCCTTTTTAACCGGCTTATATTTTTTCCCCCCATTAATTCCAATGGAAAATCGTATCAATAAAAAGGCCCTACTTTGACCCCCTTTTGATCCACAAAAGCATAATACAATGCACGAAAACACAGGTAGCTCAAATATGGATTTCCTGTGTACAGAAAGGGAAGATCCAACCTGGGAGGCATGTACAGTACAATCATGTATCCCCACAGCAATCATAAAATTGTGGGCCAATAATCCAATGATAATAAAATTTTGGGTTTTGAATTTGGTATAAGCTCCCCAAAATGTTGGCATGTGGAGAAGCATCAAGGCGAGAAAATGGTTACTGTATGTAATGCAATACAAAATTTACGAAATTACCTTTTAAATATATGTCAATATTACATGTATACAGTATCTATGAATCCGCACACGTTGTCCAGGGCGGTGGGTTTGATACCCAAAAGCGGAATTTGGCACAAAACCGTTCCAACGTCCCGATCAAGGCGGGTCATGTCATGTTCTTTTGTGATCATTTATTACGTGTTCGGGCCCCTCAAAATTTTTTCTTTATTTTTTTTTTTTCCTCAATTTTTTCCTCGGAACACCCTACTTTTTTGACGTCATTTTATCACCAGTTGTCAATTTACACTCAAAAGGTTATTATTTAAAAAAAATTCCTGAACTAAGAGGGAAAAAATCTTTTTTGACAAACAAAAGAACTTGAATTATGTGACAGACGTGTCCCGGGTTCAAATTCAAAAAAAACAAAAACTTAAGTGTTTGTTAGAACAAACACAGGGTTTCGAGTCAATTTCCCGGGTTAATCAAATTAATCGATATGTCAATATCATATTGTGCAAGGGTTTTTTTTTTATAAAACAAACTTTCATTTAAAAAGACATATAAATTTTTGGGTTAGAATGTTTAATTTGCCCCCGTTTGGACAAAAGAAGGCCATCAGGTGGTTTGAAGGTCATATTGACCTCCTCGGATTTAAAAAAATAAAAAATTTTAATTTTTAAATCGAAGCTATGAGATATGACCTTTAAATTTGTAAAATCGTTACTTCGTGTGCCACAATTGGACCATTGGCAAGCATTTTGTAACTCATTTACAAAATTATAAGCTATTAATTAAGGAATTAATTGTTTTTTTTTTCAAAAGGTCATTTAGTTCTTGAGATATTGGCTGTTGAATTTGGGAAAAATTTTAAATTTAAGCAATAAATTAAAAATTTAAAAAGTGTGACGGAAAAATGTTTTTTTTTTAAATATTGAACTAGCCAACACATTTTCAAAAATCATGCTAGATGAAAAATCAACATTAAAATCCTCATAAAAATAGTTTGCCAGGGTTGTGGTAGGATAAACCCTATTCAACGTTTTATGGGCATAAAGTCACAAAGTTGATTTAGGAAAAGGGGACACATGTATAGTAACTGGATTAAACTTGGCTGAAAATTAAAAGGCAGGAAGTGTGGGTTAAATTGTTTCGGGGGTTGGGGTTACGGGGAATCTGAAGCATGGAAGACCATAAAAATTTTTCCCCTTTCCTTTCCTTCAGCTAATTATTTCATTGAAAAAAAACATAACACAAATGAAAAATTTGGGAAAAAGTTTCATCCGTGCTTTATTTTCCCACTGCCCCCGCAAAAGGGTTTTTTGTCAAACAGTAAAAATTTCCCCAATTAAAAAAAATTAAATGTAATTATATCACTGGATCAAATCTGAAATTTTTTTCCCCCTTTTCATTTTGTTTATGGAAAACCTTTCAATTTTAGATTTAAATAACCAACATTGTTTATCTCTTGGTATTAAGTCTTTACAAAAAAAAAATTTTAATCTTTTTTTTTAAATACTTCACTTTCGGTTAAGTTTATAACAAAAAAAGATAAATTGACAATGATAGTGAACTGTAATAAAACATCTCCTTATTGGGACTGCTTATAAACTGTCTTTTTTCATACGCAAAAAATTTAAAAAAAATTTTATAAATTTAAAAACAAATTCATTGATTTTCTTTTCGGGGGCATGATTGAAAATGTCTGTGCTGCACCCATCACAGAATTATAACCTAAAGATCAAATCCTTTGTACATAAATTGAACATTGAAATAACGGGTTTTTGGGGGTTTTAAAATTTGTAATAAAGCAATGAAATACATATTTTTTTTAACTTTGGGTTTCATGACTTGACTTTTGGTTACCCATTCCCCAAATCCTAAACCATTTTGTTGACCTGTTTAATATTTTAAACCAATCTAGAAATGGGAAATGGTCTTACACTGTAACAAGTGAATTACTTCGGAAATGAACCCAACCATGACCCTTTTGTTGACAAAAAAACAGAATCAATCTGCATTTATAAAAAATTTACCTTTTATGTACGTTTGGAAGTTCAGAATGGGTGACATTCGGGGGTTTCTTTGGGAATCAAATTTTTGGAATAAAATTCCCCCTCCCTTTTGATGGCATTTCTGCCCTGGTGATGCCAACACATTTGGGGTTTTTTTAATTTTTTTTTTTCTTTTGGTCTATCATTGGAAAAAATTTCAGAAGTTCTAATTTTTTGAAAAGGAAAATAATATTCCCCTGAAATGCTGTAAAAAATAAAGGAAAGGGTTTTTTAATTAAGAATAAAATTTAAAAATTCAGATAAGTTCTAATTTTGTGAAAGGGGGAAAACATGTATAATTTTGGAGTAGCTGGACCATTAAAAAAATTTAAAAAGGGGATTGGTTTGTTTTTAAAAATTTCACCAAAATTTTTCGACAATTTTAATAAATTAAAGAAATTTCTCCCGGGAAAACCCCATCAAAAAAAAAAGGTATTTAAGGAAATTTCAAGGGGTCATATTCATAATTTCATGTGATTGTGATTTAATGATGTCTGAAGAGGCCTTGAGGGGCAGGACCACAAGTACATGTTTTTTCATGAATATTGTTTTTTCCCGTGAAAAATTGTCTATTTAAATTTATTTTATTAATGGGAAAAATTAAAAAAGGGAGTAAAAAATCGTAGGCTACTTTTTTAATTTTGCACAAACGAAGATTTTGGGCAAAACAAAAATTACAAAAAAATGGATAACATTTTACTGAATAATTGCCCTCCTTAACAACTAATTTTTCCCATCCTTACTTTTATTAAAATAATTTTTGGGGACATCTGTTCATATTTTTTGTTGTTTACTGTCCCAAATATGTTCCCTAGGGCCCAACTAACGTTATCGTTAGTTAAAAGGGGACAATGCAACGACGAATGGAAACTTAAAAAAAAGGTTTTCTTGTATAAAAAAAAGAAGATAAAAACCTCTTAAAAAAATAACTTTGATACTTTCTCTTTAGCCTTTGGGGTCCCTTTTCAGTAAAAAAAGACGTCGGGGATTTGGACCTCACACACCAAACACGTTGATATCGATTATACTACGCCTCCTTCGGTTAATCAATCTGGGTTTTGCTGCCTGATAGGGGGCCCTCACCAGTTTTAAAAACAAAATTCCCTATCCCCCTCAAACACCCGACCTCTGCCCCGTTACCGCGGGCGTCTTTGTGTAAGGTAAAAACCCGATGTTTTCGGTTTATGTAGTTTTTCTTCCGAGGGTTTTTTTTCGTGGTTTTGGGGAAGTCTACCGGTCCTTGGCCCCTTTTTGTTTAGCATAGTCTTGATGAGACTTTTTGCATAGTTTCTGACCGACTGCACAGCACACGTCTTTGCCGCCGCGCAACACTATCACGGCATGTCGGAAGATTCACGGATTTTCCCTCTCCCGGGGCAACCTCCTATGAGGTCTGGGGCGCCCCCGTGGTTCGGGACCGTGGAAATTTCCCACGAACCCCCTTCCCCGGGGCCGGATACGCCTAATGAATTAAGGGGGACCATCCTTTTTTCGTCCACAACCCATCGTAGGGGGGTTTTCAACTCAACATTTTCAAATTCGCAGACATCAGAACATCGTCGTGTTTTCAAGAGATTTTACAGATGCACGAAGAGTGTTTATGAAAGGGGCCCCAGCCGGTACGCCTTTTTGAGAAGGCTCCCGACAAAACGCAGGGTGACTTGTCCCAGAGTAATCGGTGTGGGTAAGGGCCCAAATATGATCGGCCTCAGGCTCTTTCCAAAAAGGGGACGATGGACTCCCCGATGACCCCTTTTCCATTCTGCAGAGAGATATGGTTCAGTCTAGAAAGGACTTAAACAGGCGAAGAGGGGTTTTGTCAAGGCCAGTAGCAGTCTGACTCCCCTTTAAACCCCATGCAGGCAAAGGCCCTATGACCAGTCGTCTTAGACTGGTGGAAGACAAAAAACCCCCTTGGAACAGGCGAAAAAAAACTTTTAGAAAGGGGGTGGTTCCGGGGAAAAAAAAAAAAAGGGGGACCCTGGGTGATTCTGTGTGGTCGATACAGGAGGATTGTCTTCGTGGCCAATGCCCTTTTTAAGGCTATCGATTTAACGACTCTAAAATACAAATTGCAAACTCTCCCCACATCGACGGGGGTTTCGGGTCAGCCCAACAGTGTCACTTTTTGGCTGCGACGGGAAACCGTTTATTAAAGATGGTTTTTTTCCCAAAATGTCAAACCTTCAATGGCTTTTTATGGAGAAGAATCCCCAAAAAGGGAATGAAGAAAGTGAACAATGACCCCGAAAGTAGTTAAGAGCTCGGGGAAAGGGCTTTCATCCCCCAAAGCCCAAAGGAGCCCAAAAGGCCAGTACTAAAATCTTGGGCAAAGGGAATCCCAAAACCAAAATCCCAAATTTAGACAAAAACCGATCAAATACATATGATCGCTCCACAACGGGGGCCCGACTTACGATATGCAAGGGGGGATAAGAAATTCCCTTTTAGAAATTAATGAAACGTAGTTTCCTCTGCGGGACAGGTCAATGAAAGGTGGTAATCTATCTAGACGACCCTTTTGGGGGTCTTTGAGAACCGAAGCCGAACAAATGACATACATTCTCAACTTCAAATCTGGGGTTATTGGGAAACGGGGAAGTCACATTTGACCGACTCTCAAAACGGTTTTTTCAAGATCAATTCCCAGGAAAACTTTGAAATCCCCACGAGAAGGTCTCAGTTGGGGAAACTCTCAGTCACACACACGATCCCCCCCTGAAAGCAGAAAAGTTAGCAGGGGTTATTAGCCAGATGACCCCAGCAAGGATTGGTTCCCCCCCCAGTTTTTCAGGGCGTTGCAATTGGGTCTGATTCAGTCGGTTGCAGGACCCATCCCCCCAGGCTTGGCCTTTTAACCCCCGAACTTAAGGGGGAAAAATTGCCTGCGGGGGTGGAATGGACCAATTCAATCCCACCCCCTCGACAAACATCGGGTGCATCGATGGGGTTGGGGGCCCCTTGCACCCTGGGCCCGACGGGGCATTTGGGCCAAGGGAACAGACCAAACCCCTCAACTCGGGGCTTCTTCATTTTTCCTACAGACGTTTAAGGAAAAGAAAAAGGTCCCTCATTTCGATTGGGCAAAGCGTGTCGATGTGGAAATGGTGCATGGGAAGGAACATATCAAACAGCCTTTTTGTCCCCGGGTCCGACAATGGCCGGATTACCCCCAGGTTTTTTGAGGCTGGAGTGGATGCTGGGCCCAATCTTTTTGAGGCTGTGCAAAAAATTTTTCTGCCCAAAAAGGGTTTTTTTTCAGGATAAACAATCGATTTCACGGACATTGATTTTTAAACCGATCCGGGGCATTGACAATCAACGTTCTCGAAAATGGACGAGCAACAGGGGATGCGTTTGCCCTTCTGTCTCTTTGGGTCGGGTTTTCAAAGGGGAGGTGGAGAAAGCAGATTTTTATAATCGTCCGCTTGGACGACTCAAGTTTTCCCCGTTACCTCTCGCAATAGCTTTGCCGGGGTTTATTCCCCAGAAGGGCAGACTTTCTCAGCCTCCCGGGCCCCACACCCCTTGTCACAGACCCTGCCCAGCGGCTGGAGGGCTCAGGGGTCCCCAAAGCAGGGGTTTTCAAATGATGCTACCCGTCAGCTTGCCATGTCGAGGTTCAACTCAAAAAATACCAGCGTGGGCTTGGGATAGCTGGTGTCGTGAACAATCCCTAAACCCTTTCGACCTCTAGCGGTATACTTGATTTTTGGTTCAGGTAAAAGAGGTTTAAATTATCCCCTTGGGTGTACGGCAGCAATTTCAAACCATGAGCCGATTGATGGTTTCCCCGTGGGGGTGTGACCCGTAAGACTGATGAAACTTTTTTAACCAAACCACCCAGACAAATATATTCTCCGGGATGTGAGTCATCTTTTTTTCTTTTACGTTTAAAGCTGGACATCTCTTTTTCCGAAGATTTACATTAAAAATAGCCCTTTTCTTTTTCGCGGGCAGAGTATCTTTACTGGGTTATTTGGGCATCAAAACATGGGGTCAAAAAAACATAAAGTTTTCCCACCCGAAACAAAAACCCCAGGTCTTTTATGAAAAGAAATTGGCCTTTTAAGACAAGACCTTATGTCCGTCCCAGTGTGACTTGTTTCCGGGGTCGGGCAGCATCTTGGGGGACAGTCACAGTTCTATAAGTTATTTAAAACCCTTTTAAGTAGTTTCCCCCCAGTGCCGGATTTTCACTTTTAAAAAAGGCTGGCATTGATACTTAAGTTTGCCCTTGACTGTGGGGGAGTCCCCTGCTTATTCAGATTGGGGTGACTAAAAATATTTGGGCGGGTATTGGGCATCGGACCTATGTTCAAAAATTTTTTAATAAACTTCACAAATTCGTTATGGGGAAAGGGTTTTCCTTAAACTTCAAAAACGCAGATTGATTCGAAACCGAAAGGGTGGATAATCAATGATTATGCAAAATTTTCCCGCAGTATAATAAGATTATAAAGTCCTCCAGGTGGAAAACAATTCCCCCCCTTCGGTTGTGTTTTAATTCCGACCACCCCAAATTTATTCTCAGGAGACAAACCGGGTTTGTGTTTATTGCTTTTATATTTTATGTTGACACCTATTTTTATATTTATTTAGCCTTTTCCTAGAGCACAGTTGGCCCCATTGTTTTTTACCAGTTTGATTTTTAGTGTTACACTGTTGTTTTTCTTCCCCTTTTGGTTCACCCCATTGGGTTTAGGCATCATTATTTTTGGGTTTTGTTTTATGAGGGCGTTTTTCCCCCCCATGTTTTTTTTTGGTTTTTCATCCCCTCTTTTGAATGTAAAAAGGTTCCCCACCAAAACCGTCAGTACTTTCGAGGTCAGAGGTCGGTGTTTGGGGGATTTAGATTTTTCTTTTTAAAATTAGGGCCCCATCAGGCAGCAAAACCCGGAGACCACCCCGGGGTTGTATAATTTGATTTACCCCGGGGGGTTTCCTTTATTTATTGATTGTACATGAGCTCAGTGTAACCCAAATCGTGCCCCGATATTTGGTTACGTCAACATGTACAATTGATATCGCCCTTTTGCTTTACGTTGTGCCCATACCCCCAACTGCCCCTCGTTTTGGGCCCTTGGGGCGCATCGATTTTTTAATTTTTTCGCAACGTATGAAACTTTTTAAATTTTTACTTTTGGCAATTTACCCGATGACGTAATCATGAGTCACAAAAAACGGTTTCGTCTGCTTGATTGTTCTTTTTTGTGTTGGGTTTAAAGGTTTGGGCTTAGCGGATGCCTTTGTTACAAAAGGCCCCGAAAATAAAAGAAAAAAATATATACGTTTTGTCACAAAAAAAAAGGTGTTCTTGAATTTAAAAATGGTTACGCTTATTTCAAGGTTTTGGGAGTTTATTTTGGGGTGTTGGAGATTTTAAAAATTTCAGAAAGTTCAAATTTAGTAATAGGAAGAAAAACGTCAAAACATGCTGAAAAAAATAATGGGAAAAATTTATAATAAGGAAAAAAAAGTATTTGAAATTTCAAAAAGTTCAATTCATGAATGGGGAAAAAATGTCACAGGAAATGTTTAAAAAATAATGGGAAAGGGTTTTTATGTACGGAAAAGAAAAAAATTTTTTAAAAATTATAGAAAGTTCAAATTTTATGAAAAAAAAGGGGGAAAAAGTGTAAAATTTTGGAGAATAATTAAAATTTTTGAAAAGGGCATTGGTTGTTTAAAAATTACCAATTATTCTTGATAAAACTTCCTCCATGATGTGACTTTATTTTCTCAATGAATTCTGATATTTGTTTTGGGCACTTTTGTAGAAAATTAAAGGCCCCTATAAAGTAAACCAATGCCCATCAGGTATGTCTTATTGTATTGGAGGTCCCCACACACCCCTTCAATATAATGCATACCACCTAACGAAACGTTAATGGGGAAAAATTTTCAATAATTTTAGTTTCTTAAATTTAAAAATAATTAAGTATGAAAGTTGATACCAATACATCATGGGCGTCTTTTCAAGGGGTTAGATTAATATTTGTTTTTTAAAATTTAAAATTACTAAAAAAGGTCAGTCACTAAAGTCATGAACTGACTTTTTCCCCAATTTTTAATAAAAATTTTTAAATATCATTCACTATGTGTTTTGTGGACTGCTTCGTTTCATTTTTACAAACTACAAGTAAACTCCCAAAACCAACTAGCCCCAATCAAAATTTCCCCCAAATCAACATGCCTTTTGTCAACCCCATTTGACGGTAAGTGTGAAGGACGGAAATAAGTGTTTTAAAAGTACGTGCTTTTTAAAATCATCAACCACCAATTTTAAAATAATTTTTGCTGTTTTCACCTTTTTCTTACACCGTAAAAAACACCAATCAGGTGTCTGCAGATGACTTATGTGCTTGTGAAAACTTTTAATCGTGAAAAATGGAAAGAATTTTTTGTTATTTACGGATATGCTCCACAAACGCGTTATGTTTTAAAAAACCCCCCAAAAAGTTCTGCAATTTAAATTTGAGGATGATATCTTCTTGTTACGTGGGAAAAAAGAAAGGCTGGGTCATTGAAAAGGATTATTCCTCTTTACAATGATGTGCCATCTGCCGTGATTATGTAATCTGGAATTGCAGTACTCCTGAATATAGGCAAGTCTGAATCCTTACGGGATAGCCCCATTAAAATTTTCCCGAGGAAAAACTGGGAAATCACCTTTTAAATAAAAATTTTTTTAAAATTTTTTAATTTTCAATAAACATCAGATTAAAAACTAATCCTGCGGTAACTGAAATGTACCCGGCTGGCTGTGGTTTGCAGAAAAAATATCCATAGAAGGCTTTATTTTCGGTTCCATTCTTGTTTTTTCATTTTTTTGACAAAAGTTATCATAGTTTCATTGTTTAATCCTGGGACCAAGTATGAGCTGAAACATGGGAAAGGAACTCAAGGGCCGTGAAAATCCACGTTGGTGCGAAGGGTTTTTTAAAAGGTTGATGCTTGGCCTTTTAAGGGGTTTTCTTAATCTAATTTTTTAAAAATCATTCTAGTCGTCATAAGGTCGTTGGGATATTTATTTTTTTGGGTCATTTTTTTAACAAAGTTGAACGAAAATAGTGAGCAACATTGCCCCTTTTTTTCGGGGTGGTTTTAAATATCCCCAAACCCCCTAAACAGCGAGCGGTTAAGGTGGGAAACGCGGCAATATCACACGCTGAACAAAAAAGGCCAGCGTTTTTTTTTGATCGGTGGGGAGGGGGTCGGGGGGATCAATTTTTCGAACAAAAGCCATCCTCAAAAAATTTCCTTTTTTTTTGGGGATTCCTCTTTTGAATAAAAACAACAAAAAAACCCATTAAAAATCATTGCGACAAGGGCATTTGGGAACGAAAAAAAATTCCCGGCGGATTGTAATCATCATTTTTTGCAATGTTGATATGATTGGGTTTTGGCGTTTTTTGCGTTTTGTAATTCATTGTGCCCATAGACGGTTGAGGTTAACAAGACCCCGGTTGGGTTTTCGCCGGGCCCAATTTTTTTTCTTGGTTGGTTTTAAAACATGTTAAAAGGCGCTGGACAATGGTTTTTATATTAAAAATTCCCCCTTTTTTTCGAAACCCAAATTGCCATTGTCGTAATGATATCTAATGGGGGTAATTTCCCTTTTAATACGGAAACCCTTTTCGAATTTTAAAGCAGGGGGAAGTTTTTTTATAAACGATTGTTCCCGCTCTTCTTCAAACCCGACACTTTTAAAAAAGGGGCGATTTCAATTCCAAAAATTTGGGCAGAAAATATAATTGAGGGGGACAGTATTTTTATACCAACGATTTTGTCCGCGTCTGTCTTTTATGATTTTTTTTAACGACACGTATAAAAATCAGGGTCGTATTTCCAAGTTATTAAATACGTGCAAAAAAACCCGGCGACCCTTATACTTTTTTTTATTTTTTAGGCTGCCGGAACCGTGGGAAAAAAAAACCCGGCCCCGCCCGCTGGGAAAAACTATTCCGGCCTAAATCCCCCAGACCAGAAGGGAAACCCTTTACGTGTTTGCCCTTGGGGGAAAACGGGGCCCCATGTGTTTTTTTTTTCTGAAAAAAACACTTTTGGGAAAAAGCTTTTAAGGCTTCAATAATAGTCATAGGTAAACATGGATCTTTGAACCCCTTTTGTTGTCAAACCATTTATGCCTTTTTTTGGACCATGTTTTATTACATTCGGGGGATCCCAAAAAAAATTTCAGGTTGGGGTTTTTTTTGTTTTATTAATGTCCGATGACCCCAGAATGTCAGTTTTTTAAATTTTCTTTTAAAATTGTTACATATTTTTTTTTTCAGAACAAGGGGTTCACCCCCCTTGACAAAAAGTGTCTTTGGGGGTTCTATCCCTGGAAACCTTTGTTGAAGCTTTCTTTTTTTAACACACGTTTCTACTGTAAAGGCAAAACGAACGTGTCAGTTTTTTGTTGCACCCTCAACATAAAGGTTTTTTTCATTAAACATCACAGCCAACATCCCATTACCCCCCAAGTAATAGTTGGTCTTGAAATCGGGGACAAACATTCGAATCTATTGTTCAATTCATTGCTAACCCTTTAAACACCCTGTTTACTTTGTGGTCTTTTTTTTTCTGGGCTCTCTGCATCAGTGTTATTAAAAAACACAAAAAAGTTCACAAAATTTTTGTTTTTTTTATTTTTTTTTTTAACTGAATGGTAAAGGGGTCTTAAAGGGGGGATTAAAATCGGGGGGTTTTCCTGTTTTAAGATGATATTAAGGAGGAAGAAGTTTTAGATCGACCTGTTTTGCAAGTCTAACAAAACTAATTTTCCCTCATCCATGGCAGATAAAATGTAACAAAAAAAAAGAGTTTTCCCCATGAAATGGTTTGTAGGCTATAAATTGTCCGACAGGTTATTAGCACGAACATGGTCAGAGACCCGTGAAACAACTGCCGATTTTTTTCCCAGTCTTTAAATTCGCATGGTGGGTAATTTTAAACCCTTGCCCAAATTGGGCCGGGGTGGTTTAACAGGCAACCTTCTGGCTATTAGGGAAACAACCGGAAGAAAAAATTGTTTTTTAAAAAATTTGTGATATTAGCAAACTTTTCAATTTTTTTGTTTTATTAGCGAAGTTGGCACGGGACAAGTTCACAATTTTGATGGTTTTTGATGAGTTTTTTTATCTCCGTAACACTAGTGGGCTCAACATCCAGTCTACATTGTAGACCCTTTCGTGATGGTGTTTGTGATGAATGGCGGGGACTGAGGAAACGAAGACGGATATTCTAAATTTTTTGACAAAAGTTTGAAAAAACATTTTAGGTCCTGATAGGGGGTGATGGAAGCAGTGGGCTTTGGGGTTTTACAGCCAACAATGTTAAAGAGTTTTTTTTGATCACCAGGCTATCTTCCAAAAAAAATGAGTATGAGTTATTTTGCCTGGGCTGTTTTTCACAAATCACGTTGTTTACAGACGCCGATGCCTTTCCCCGTCCGCCATCTTCGCCGTTTACGGCGGATTTTCCTTACCGGATTCATCATTGAACCAGGTTCAGATTGTGTTTAAATTGAGTTTTTTTGGGGGATGATTAAGATTTAGGGGGGATTCAAAAAGACTGATTAACTGAGTTGTTATGTTTAATTCATTTTAATGTGCAATATCGGGAAATATTATGACAAATCAGTGAAAGCAACTTATTTTCGGTTTTATTTTATTAATGGGGGGCCTTGACTATTTTTAAACCAAAACCAGATTTTTTGGTAAGTTGCTGGGTTGGGGTAGACGGTTTTTTTAAAATTTTCATTATGATATATTTAAGGACATCCGCTCAGTTCATCGTATTCCCCCAGTGGGAAAGATCCCAACGTCACGCGTCTTGACGATACCACTTTGCGTAACTTGCTTGTGCGTACACTTTATGTGCGTATTTTAATGGTACAAAGAGCTTTACTTTTGTCAGCCAATGATTGGTTGAGATATTCGGCGCGTACGCACCCTAAAAAACCGTCAAACCTTTGAAAGCACTTTCACAACGTTTCGATTAGCCTAAGACCCGTCGCTTTGATAAGGGGGGGAATATACCAGTTTTGTTGGATTTGAAAAAGGCGGGTTTTCATTTCAGGGAATGTGGCGAAGGAATTTTGGACGTTGAAAATAAAGTAGCCCTATTTTTTTGGGAAATTTTCCCCCAAAAATAACATATTTGTTGAAAAAATAGAAAGTCTTGTAGAAACGCAACTTAAAAAAGGCCCAATTTTTTGAACACGACAAATTTCCTTACGATTTTTGTTTGTTACCAGAAAAACTTTCAAAACAATATAATTTTTGGTTTAGTCTGTTGGCATCTCTGAAATTGGTCCCCGTCAGGACTATCAAGGAGGACGGACCTGGCGTCGGGTAGTTATCGCGCAATCACGGCAAAGGGGGAATCGTGACTTTTATATAAATATGGGTCTGTACAAAATTTTATTCGGGATAATGTAAAATACCGCGGTATTTGAGCTTTTTAAATTTTTTAGAATACAATTAAGTCTTGTAAGTTTTTTTTATGAACTTTTTTTATTTATTTATTTATTTTTTTTTTGCACTAGATGAAAAGCCACCCATCAGCAGACGTCTGGTTTTTGAAATTTTGGCTAACAATTTGGGGCTCGTTCGATCATTTGAAAAAAAAGGGGATAAAATTAAAGGGGGGGTAGTAAACGAACACACACGTTTTTTTATGGTATCAAAAGGGCCTTTTATTCCCCCTTTTTTTTCCCTTTTTACAAAACTCCCCTTTGATTTGTACACTCTTTTCCATTACATTTGCAAAAAAAACCGCCACCCAAATTATTGCCCTTTTGTCCTGGGTTTACATCTAAAAAAAGCCAACCCCTTTGTTGGACAGGGAATTCCATTGTCATAACAAAAAATTTTCAGAACCATTTTTTTTTAAAACCCCCAAGTAAAGAACCCCTTTTTCCCTTTTCCCAAAAAAACACAACCGGTATTGGGATGCATATTATCTCAGTGAAACAGAAAAAGGAATCAAAAATCATTTTTGGGTTTTAAAGGGAAAAAGAAGAATGTGGGCTTGGTTGTATGGATTATTTCCATAATCACTCAAAAGTTTTAAAAAGTGATAAATTAAATGTGGGTCATATAAGATATTTAGAAAAAAAAATGTCAGGGATTAATTAAATATCAATATTTATCGAAAATATATAAAAGGGTGGTGTGAATAACTTCCTTAGCCGAAATTTTGTTTGTTTCTGTCCATGCTTCCAGTTTGCTTCACGCGAAAACAGTCGGGTTGAATTTTCGGTTAAAATTAAACAGGAAAAGGTTATTCGATGATATCAAGGGCAATTCAGGCGTAAGAGATTATTTTTGAACATTTTTTTTTTTCCGAACATTTTCTGAACATTTTGGAAAAAAATTGCAAAAGAGGGGAGATTGCCCGTCGTTCCCCGTTCAGAAACTCCAGGTATGGATAAAAAAAGATTAAATTGAGGTTTTCAACCCGGACGGCAAGTTTTAAAGGCTCGTGCGCATCGCGTTTTTAAAAATTGAAAAAAATCAACATCGACAAGGGGGCTTGTTTTGACAACAGGTGCAAATTAAATAATTCAAACCCTTTTTTACCCAATAATCCAAAAAACAGATTATTAATAATTTTGACACTTTAATTGTTGAAATTTAAATTTTTTAAACAAATTGCAAAAGAAAAAAATTTAAAATTCAATAGTCTGTTTAGTGATCTGAAACCTCCCTATAATGACCGACAGCAGGCGGAAAAAAGTAATGAAACACTAAATTTTCATCAAAAAAACTTCAAAAAATGTATTGATTTCATTTTCGTTAAAAATTTATATAATATTCGGTAGTTTTTTTTCATTTTTTTTTGAATAATTATTACAAAGCCCAAAAATGCCGAACAAAACCGCTTGAAATTAATAGTCTGTTCTCAGATTTATCCCATATAATACGAGCCGACAGGGCCCAAAACGTAATGAAAACTAAATTAGCCGCCATCGAAATGCAAAAAATTCAAATTTTTGATTTCATATATCTCGTTGACAAATGATTTATATAATATTGTATTTTATTGTCATTTTTTTTCAGATAATTTCCGTTACAAAACCCAACAATCCCGAAAAAAACTGCGAAATTCAATAGTTGTTCTCAGTATGAGCGAAACCTCCCATAAAAGACCCGACAGCGGGCAAAACGTAATGAAACACTAAAAGCCTGTCACAAAAAAAAAGACTTCAAATTTATTTTTTTTATATTCGTTGACAAATGATTTATATAATATTCGGTAGTTTTTTGTCTTTTTTGCAGAAAATTTCCCTTACAAGCAAAAAATCCGAACAAAAACAGAACTTAATGAGATTCAGAGTTTGTCTTGACACAAACTCTAGGTGTTCGGAGGATGTAAGGTAAAATTTGGGCTTTTTTTAAATTTTTTTGACAATTGATCTGTACAATGGTAAAAAATTTCTTTTACCTTTTGTTGTTGTTGAGATAATTTTTTTTAAATTTTAAAACTTTGACTTCCTTTTGGACAGGAAGTAAGGAAAAATTTGGGGGTCACCAAATATGTTTTGACAATTAACGATTTAAATGGTAAAAAATTGTAAATTTTACCTCGGGAAGTTTTTTTTAAATTTTTGCCTTTTGGACAGGAAAAGGTTTAGGCCTTTTTTTGAAAATAAAAACAAGAAAGAAAAGAAATTTTATTTTTTTTAAAAAAAAAAGAAAGGGTGGTCAAATTGGGAAACCCTTTTTTAAATATTTTTTGACAATTAACGTCTGCTGGTACAAAATTTGGGAATTACCTCTTGTGGTTGTTAAATAATTTTTGGGGTTAGAGCTGGGGAACACCTTTGTTTTTTTCTTTTTTTTTTTTTTTTTTTCTTTTTTCCGGATAGACTGTCCAAAACACATACTTCAAACTTCATGAACTTGCTTGTATACTTAGAACTTAACACGAGATGAAACATAATTTGTGACGCAATTGGGTTCAGATATGGGTGCGATAAATAAAAGTTTAATTTTTAAAAAATATCCAACAAAAAAGAGATAAATTTTTTGTACCATTGTACATAATTAATTGTAAAAATATTTACAAAAGTATTTAATTTGATTCTTCCTTCCAAACCGGGGAAATAAAATTTTAAATTTAAAAATCGAACCACAAATTCAATCAAATTTTGTCCATTGTATAGATTGTTAATTGTCAAAAAATATTTAAAAGGGCCCTTTTGACCACTCCTGTAAAACCAATCAAATTTTAATTTTTAAAAAAACTTTCCCAACAACCAAACAGGAAAAGATTTTTCCCTTTACGATTGAAATTTCAAAAATTTTACACAAAGGGACCCCATCGCCTTCCCGGAAGAAATTTTTAAATTTTAAAAAAATTATATCTCAACAACCCAAGGAAATTCAATTTTGTCCATTGTGGGTCAATTAAAAAAATTTTAAAAAAGGCCCCTTTGACCCTTCCCAAAAGGAAGTCAAAGTTTAAAAAAAAAAAACATCTCCAACCAAAAGAGAAATTCCCAAATTTTTGTACCATCCGATCGTTAATTGTAAAAAAATATTTACGGGCCCCCAATTTTGATTCTTTGCCCAAAAAAATCAAATTTTTAATTTTTTAAAAATTATATTCAGAAACCAAGGGGTAATCCTTTTTTAATTAAATTGTTAATTGAAAAATTTTTCAAAACATCCCCACTTTGATTTACCCTTTCAAAACCCGGAAAGTCGTTTTTAAAACAAATAAGATGAAAAGTTTCTTTAAAAAAATTGCTCATCATCACTGCCCTGACAAAACTCAAACCCGTATGTTTTGAATATCCCACGCCGTCTGTTTAAATATGCTTTGTTTCCCGGGTTTTGGACGGGAAGGGGGTCATGGGGTCATTTTTTTTTTTTTTGACAAACTCACTGGTACAAAATTTTTACCCTCTTTTTAAGAAATTTTAAAATTGCTTTGATTCCCGGAAAAAATAAGGAAATGATTAAAAATTTGTGAAAATTTAACTTTTAAAATTGTAATGGTATGTAAATTTACCTCTTTTGGGAATATATTTAAAATTGTGTTTGCCCCGAAACACCTTTTGGGTTTTTGGGTTTTTTTCCTCCTTCTCCCCATCGATTGTTTTAAAAAAACACATCTTGCAAACTTCACATGAACTTGAAACTTGGCATATATTAGAACTTAACACGTAGATGAAACAAAATTTTGGGACGTCATGATTAGGTCATCGAATCAAATTACGATAAATCAAAGTTTTTTATTTAAAAAAACATATCTCAACAACACAAAGGTAAATTCAAAAATTTTTTACCCTTTTACAGATCTTTCAAAAATATTTAAAAAAGGCCCCTTTTGACCTTACTTCCCCCAAACCGGAAAATTTAATATTAAAAAAAAAGATATCTCAACAACCACAGAAAATTCACAATTTTGCACCATTGTACCAGATCGTTAATTGTCAAAAATATTTAAAAAAAAGGGCCCCAAGGACTTTACCCAATAGGTTTTTCGGACACCCGAACACCTAATAAACCATTCAAGTCCAAATCCCTTGACTTTTAATTTATTAATTAAATTTTTTGAAATTCAGTATTACTGAATGTTTTAAATTAAATTTCAACGCACGTTGCAATACAAAACCACTCTGAAAAAGGTTTTTTTGGGTGGTTTCCTCAAATTAGTGAACAGAACAAAATTAAACGACTGAAAACAAAGGGTTGGGAGTATATTTAAACATAAATTTCCAAATAGATGTCCCCATTTTAAGAAGTTTGAGATTTTCAAATAAAGGGGTTGTATGATCACGGGATCAATTTTGTTAACAATGCAACTGCCTTTTTGTAGAATAAATACCCTCTTAAAGGTAGTGGATGCCCGGTACAATTGCATAATTCAAATAAGGAAGAATAAAAAAATTTAAAGAGGTAAAAAGAATTTTTTTGGTGAAAATGTTTTAAACGGCTCTGTTTCCCACCATTTTTAGAAATTTTACTACAAAAGTTTTAACATTGTATTTCCCAGAATTCTCATCAATAAAAATTTGGAATTTGGGGCGTTTAACCCCTTTAGTTGATTACCCTTTTTTTAGGGAAAGATCTCGTAAAAAATTTTTTGGGTTTTAGAAAAAAAAAATTAAAAAGTTCGATTTCAAAAATTAATATAGAATGTCTTTTACTTTTGATAGTTAAAAATTTAAAATTTTTATCATCAGCAAAAAAAAAAAAGGGGTAATTTAGGATGTTTACAAATATCACTAAAACTCGTTTTGTTTACAAATTCCATCGATGATGTCACAATCTATTTTTCAAATGTGGATCATCTTTTATTATAAAATATCAATTTAATTTTAAAAAACACCTATCAAATTTGCTTAGAATGTGTTGGAACTTCCTGTTTGGACCAAAGTGTTCAAATCAGAAAGCAACTTTTAAAAGTGTTCGCGCCCACCGAACCCCAAAAAAAAAAAACCGAAAAATTTCAAGGGTTTTCGGCTGCCCCGGGAACCCCAAAAAAAAAACCGAAAAATTTAAAATTTGTTGCTGCCCAAAACACCTTTAATTTCCCGGGAGAGAAAGATTTAAAAAGCCATTTAGTTTACATTTTTTCTTTTTTACACAAAAAGGGAAACCCATGCACAATTCTGAAAACTTAAACCTGAACAACCAAGACCGACTGCTAAACTCAGCACAATTCCATTGGTTTGCACTCAAATGAAATTAATTAAATTTTGCAAAACACAAAGTAAAACAAGGGTTTTGCATTTTTGCAAAAAAGCACAAACCCATCATTGCCTTTTTTCCCCTAAAAAACCCCGGGCCCTTCAAATATCCCCTTTACCAATTTCTCAACCCGTCTCCCGTTAAACCAAAAAAACACTTCAATCATTTGTCAGGCAAAAAAGGCCTCAGGTGACCTCAATTTTGGGGGGAAAAGGGAGCAGCATGGAGAACAGAGAGGGGGGGAAGAGTGAGAGTAATCCCTTTTGGGCACCTGCTTGGTTTTTTTTACGAAAGTTTTTACGATATTTGGAAGATGCGATAAAAAATATCGTGGGTTTGGGTAAACCGAAAAATAAAAAAAAATTCGGTCTGGATTTTGGGGCTTTTTCGGGGTAGACGCAGACGCGTTGCGTCTTGCCATTGTCCGAAAAAATGGGATTAACCGGGCCACACGCCGACATATCGCCGTCTCTCCCCGATGCTGCGACAAGTCTGCGATCACTGTGATTCTTGTCCGATAAAAAAACAAAAAATCATAAAATCGTAGGTTGGCAACGACCGAACGTCTCTACAAAAAAAATTTTTATGTCCAGCATTGCTTCGATAAAAAAAATTCATCGGCGACATCCTTACGATACCATCGCAGACATGCTGCGCTATCCGGGGTACCTTTAATTATTCAATCCGTGCCCGGTTTGCGCCAAATTTTTTACCGCGATGTCAATCCGATAGACTGAATTATCGCGCAGGGGCGACTGCTGAACGTCTTTCATGTCGGAACATCTCGCAAAATCCTGCGATAAATTAGACTTTCCGCGGCCGGATTTTTTTCGGGAAAAAAAATTGTGCGTTTGAATTTCCCGCTACGATTTCTTTGGGATCCGCGGGGGTTGATTTATCGGAAAGAAGTCTCCCATTTGTAGAAACATCGCAAAATGTTGCAGCAAAACGCAGCGTGTCCCCGATAAGGACCCAAAACATCGCGGGCAAAAGGGCCAAAATTTGGGGTCGGCAACCCATCGCAATAAATGTAAAACCCCTGTGACCCAAATTTTTCGGAAGAAGTCTGCGCCATCGTCTGAAACATCCAATAAAATTTGCAGCAAGACGCAGGGGTCCCCGATAAGGGCCAATACATCGCAGTCAAAAGGGCCAAACGGGATTTTTTTTTCGCAACCATCGCAATAAATCAAACCCCTGTAAAGCCTTAAGAGGAGGAGGAGGGAGGACGACGGCGGGGAAAGGGAAAAAGGCAAAACCAATATTTCTATAAAACAGCGCAATTTTGGGTTGACCTTTCCAGTCATGGTCAACAATGACGATGATCTGTTCCTATTTTCATATTGTTTTTTTTGTGTCCTCCCAAAATTTTTGTTTGCAGTCAATTCAGTAAATGAACATTTTATGATATATTACAGAAAAATAAAATTTTTTTTAATTTTTTTTTTCAGTTTCATCATTACTGTACATCCCCAAAAGACAGTCTAACATTTTTTATAGGTTTATTTAATAGGCCACAAGTAGTAATTTTCTGTGAGTTTTTCCAAAAAAGGGAACATTTGTGTATTTCTCGAACTCTAAGAATGTTTCATTCAACATACCTGAACAGTATTTGATGGTAGTTTTTTAAGTTTACACCCAGTTTTAATTGATGTCTGTAAGAATATTCATATGATAGGTGTTTTTTTTGGTGGAAAGAATCTTTTTGAAGAAAAATGGTTTAGTGCAGTTTTTCTTTTTGCAAAAAAGTTTGGGGATTTTTACAAAATTTAACCTTTTCTTTTTGTGTTTAAGTTTTGAAAAATTGACCCCAGTTTGGAAACGTGTTTAAGTTGGGGAAAACTGTAAAAAATGAACCGCGGTTTTTTCTATTGGCTTGTAAATAGAAATAAAAAATTCCCTGGGGTTTTCCATTATATTGTGCTCGTAGTTACTAACTCAGGGGTTCTATAAATAGTATTCTAATTGCCCTTTCCCCCCTTTC
Source organism: Zoroaster sp. YZ-2022 (assembly GCA_029582265.1). Taxonomy (NCBI): domain Eukaryota; kingdom Metazoa; phylum Echinodermata; class Asteroidea; order Forcipulatida; family Zoroasteridae; genus Zoroaster; species Zoroaster sp. YZ-2022. Next base: position 8,744 of record JAQQFT010000274.1, on the reverse strand, counting down.
TAAAACCCAAACAACATATGTTTTATTATATCTAAACCTTTGTGTCACTTTCTCCGAAGCATTTTTGTCTCAAATTAAAGGTCCTCTGGGGGAAAAATTATCCTCTTCCCTTTTAAAAAACGTTTTCTAATTTCCCCCTTGCAAAGTCACCCTTTAATGGAAAAAACCCCGGGTATTGGGGAAACATTAAAACCAAATCGGCGCTTTTTCCCGTGTAAAGTATTAAGGGGGGCCTTTTGGATTCCTCAGGATTTTAATTCGTGATTGAATTGGTTCGGACGTAATTTTTTCAAACCTTGTTTTTGGGGGGTTTTAGGGTTTTTTTCCTGATGTTATAAACTTTTAAAAATAAAAGGAAAAGTCAACTGTTGATTTTGCTAGATCTTCTCTGCCACTTTTAAACCCTTACCGGTATACCCCTTTCATACCCCCGTAAACCAAATGTTTTGTTGGGATTCATAAAAATTTTAATACTATATTATAAGGATCATGGCAGATGGGGCAGGGGGAAAAAAATTGGGGGGTAAGGGGAGAAGAGAACAAGTGTCCCTTCATCACCTTGCAATCAATTTACCCCAATTTATATGGACCCCCCTTTAGGTGTTTCACCTTTGCTGTACCTGTCTCATTTTTACAACACCTGGATCCACCCTGCTTATAAAAAATGCATGTCTGTTTGGACTGTTACAGATAAAGGAATTTGTCTGTCATCAAATATTATTTTTTTGATTTTATATCTCTCGTTGAAGAGTTTATATTTAAAATTCGGGAAGTTTTTGTCATTTTTGTGAGATAATAACGTTCAATCCCAAAAACAGCGAACAAAAAAGCTTTTTAAAAGTCTGTGCCCCAGTAAGGCTGAAAACCCGTCATATAATACGAGCCGACAGGGCGGAAAAAAATAAAGAAACACTAAATTTGTATCAAAAAAACTTCAAATTTATTGATTTCAAATTTTCGTTGACAAATGATTTATAAAATTCGGTTTTTTTTCTTTTGGAGATAATTCCTTACAAGCACAACAATACCGAAAAAAAAGGAAAAATATCGTTCTCAGCATTTTTACAAGCCGACTGCGGGTGTTTCCCAAATCCAAAATTTTCTTTTTATTTAATAATTGAGTTAGAAATTATAAATGAATGTTATTGAAATTCAAACAACACGCGATTAATGGGCCCCAAACCACTGGGGGATCGGGGAAGGGGGGGTCAAGGGGCGTTATAATCTATAATAATGAGATAATAACGTTGCCACACCCTTTTCCATTAAAAATTAATAATCTGTTCTCGTAAACTGAAACCTTGGGGGTCTGGGATGGATTCACTTTTTATTTCCTAGGTATGTTCATCTGTGACCTCCCCTGTGTTTTTGAGCAATTCAAACAACCGTTTCCCCCGGGGCAAAACCCTTGGGATGAAGGTGGGAAATTTAAGGGGGATTAACCTTTAAATTTTTCTTTAAACCCCCCTCCTTGGGGGTTTTCCATTGTAATTTTCATCAACAAAAAAATTTTGCATATAAATAAAAAAATTTAAAAAAAAAAAAAACATCTTTTTCCCCGCCTTTTTTGCGTTCCCGATTTTTGTTTTTTTTTTGTATACAATCTATTTGGGGGGAACAACAATTTATTGACGTTTATAAAATCAATTCAATATTAATCCCGGGGGAAATTTAAAAAAGGCGTCTCATTTCAGATCTGATGGGGGATCCATGCCCCCCAAACTACAATCGGCAACGTCCGGTAATATCAACGTCCCAAAATAATATAAATAAAAATTTTATTCTTGATAAGAAAAAGTTCTATATAATTAAAACACAAAAAAAAATAAATAAATAAAGATTAAAAAGGGCCCAAAATTTTAAGTATTATTGTGGTTTTTTAAAAAGTAATTTTCTTAAAATTTACAATTACATATTATTTTTTGAATGAATGATGTCACATGTTTAAAACAAACACTTTTAAAAATAAAAAAAAATTTTGGGATGCGAACCGGAAGTTAATGTATTCATATAAAATTATATTTTTTTTAAATTATATTATAAAACTCATTTCCTGAAGTAACTTTGTTTTTTAAACCCTTTAGGTAAACGTCATCACATATATGCCCCTGAACCCCCTAAATTGTTTTCAAAACTCCCCCAGTTTTTTTTAGGTGCTATTTTAAAGTTGTATGGGCGAGCTGAACGCAATATTATCCATTGCTGTTTCACCTGGCGCTATCTGTAAAGACTGGTTAAAAAAGTATTTCATAAAAGTTCCCCCGGGCGCTATATTTTGTGTACATACGAGCTTGTTAAAAATCTCTGGCGGGGTTATTATTCTTCTCACGGAATTTTTTTTTAAGACAAAAACATGTTGCAGGTTTACAGAACCTTACAAAACCATATAAACCTTAAATGTGTTTCAGGTAAAGTTGGACGTTGATGATGTACAAACTGTTTCACTAAATCAAAGTGTAATATTTCAAAAAACTCTTAACACAAAGATATCTTCCAAAACGTTGCTTTGTTTGATCTTGAATTTTTGTTTCAAAACAGACATGACCCCAATCGCCTTCCTTCCGGTCGAAACCCGCAAGTTTAATATTTCAAAAATTATATCTCTGATATTTTTACAATCTTTTCCCTCATCTTAAAGACCGAACTATGTCACATTTCGTACACAGACGCCCTAATTGATCCCCCTTCCCGGGCGCCGGGAAATTTGAAATATTTTGACACATTCTGAGCCGGGTTTTTTCCCCATCATTTGTAACATAGAACACAGGGCATAGTCAAGTCAGTCGCACCCGGGGCTGGCCCCAAAAAATAGACAAATAAGTATTTTTAAACAATTTTGGTGATGACGCCAAACATGATGAACAAAAAACCTTGGTTTTTTTTTTAAAACTCTTCCTCTAGTTCTTCTTGCCGAAAAAATCCCGGTGTAAAAATTAAAAGGCGAGGATGATGTAAATTTTAGCTTTTTCCATAAATAAAAAACAACAATATAAAAGCCTGTAATGTAACAGTTTTGAAACAAATTACGTCAAAATTGATGATAATGATAATAATGATAATAATAATGATAATAATGATAATAATAAAAAATTGATAATGTTTTTTATATAGCGCACATCAAATCTCGCCCCTGTACAAGTATAAAAAAAAGTACAATATGTCGAGATATAATCAAAAAAAAAATTTGGGGTAAAAACCAATAAAATAAAGAAAAAAAAACTAGTAAAAATGATAAAAAAATAAGATTAAAAAAGCAGGTAAAATTTAGCCGTAGGGAAACAAAAGGTTGTTTTAAGAAAACTTAAAAAATATCAGGGAAGGTGCAAACGGATGTGGTTAAGAGATTTCCCCAACCGGGTGCACAATGGGAAAAAACTGCGCCGTAAGTTCGAGGGTAGGGGGTTCGAAAAGGGTATCGTTCGAAGAACGGTCTTTTTTGAACCACGGGTATTAAGAGATCTTGAGATAGACGGGACGGCAAAGTGGACTTTGGGGATAGTGAGGTTTTTTAAATTTATGCGTTGGTGACGGTAGCCAGCAGAGGTGAAGTAGAGGTTATATGCTCATACTTTTAGTGCGGGTTACGAGACGTGCGGGGGAGTTCTGAAATATTGTCATCCCACATCAGTAAATGTCACTTTATTCACATTTCTGTGTGACGTTGAAATTTAACGTTGTATTATTTTGACCTTAACGTTACTTTAACGCTACATAAAAACGTTTTTAACTTTAAAGAAACTTAAATTAAACTTTTTTGTTGATTGATTTTAATTCAATCAACATAAGCACTAAGCAGTGAACATATCTAACGTTACATGCAAGCGTACGTTGTGCTTTTAAAAGAAAATATCTTTTAAACCCCTGATACAAGATACTATTACTAATACAAATTTCCCCAGCCTGCCAAAACTTTAAAACAACGTTTCTTTAAATTTTTTCCCCCTTAACGTTATTTTAACGCGAAAACGTTAATTCAACTTTTTTTTGCTTATTGATATAATTTTGGGATAAACTTGCATAAAAATTTTAAAGTTAGTGCTTTTAAAGTGGAAATATCAGGCATTGGGGAAACCCCCCAGTTAATGTCAGGTCCCAACCCCGATTCGGGGTTAAAGGGTATATTTTTGTGTCCTCTCGCGATATCCACAAAATCCACAAGTTAACAAAAAAACTTCTTTTTTAAAAATTTGAAAAGATCGGCCACTATCCAATTTCCCAAACCATGAAAGTTAATGACTTGCGCGCAGGCGCGATTACGGTTTCTGACCACGTACTGTACATTTGACCCCATACTTTTAACTTGATGTTGTACCTCTATGGTTTTTCGTCAGCCAAAAAATTTTTAAATGCAGATCACTATTGTCATGTCGAACACCCCTTGGGCGCATACACGTAATGTTTACCCAATCCGATGGGAATTGTGAAATGAATTATGGTAGTTGGTTTTAAAAAAAACGTTTGTGCTAAAAAGTCAGTGGAGGAGAATTTAACTAAATTTTAATCATTTTCTCCATTTTTTTGCTATAATACGAAAAAAAAACCCTTTTTTCTGACCGCCCCTTTTCTCCTCCGTTGATTTTTGCACAAACGGCATTTGTTTAAAACTTTTAAAACCAATCTTAAATTATTGCACAATAGAAAACTTGATATAAAACAATTTTGGACAATTTATCCCCGTTTTCCCTAAAAGTGGAAAAAGTTTTGGGGAAACAGCGTGGGTTTGGGGGCCCCGGGTGGGTACCAACCCCTCCATTACAATTTTTCCTCTATATATATAATATACATCCCCAAATCGGTATACCTTGCTATGGTTGCATCATGCGACAATTTACTTTAAAAATTATATGCGCTCGTATTACGAAACCAAATGAATATGTAAATGTTTTGTAATTCAAAAACATGGCATAACAGTAAAAAGTACGATACTTTATGCCCAATTGATAAATTTTGGGTTTTTAAGGGCCCATTTTTATTCAATGTTTTTTGGACAGTAATTACCTGAATGATACATACGTTTTTCTTTATAAACTCGTAGTAAAATTATTTTTTATTTCTATAACTTGATCTTCCTCTGGGACAAAAATGATAATTTAATTTTTACATAACTCATCGTGAAATTTTTATCCTCGCAAAAAAGCGACCTTAAATTTTGGGCAATCTATGAAATTTTAAACAATAAATTTTAAACAATACAATACGATTTTGCGATAAAATTGGACAGATTTTTTTATTGTGGTTTTTTAAAAATAAACATTTTGAAATCATATTCCAAAAAAATTTCCCAAATAACGTTTCGTATATTTCCCACCAAAAATATCAAAGGGGTCCTCCGACGGGGGTTTTTCGGTGTCCAGACCACGCCAAGTACGGATGTCCGTGCAACGTGGGCATACATGGTCAACGATGTCATCACGACAATGAAACGTGCCCGGTTTTACCTGTGTATCCGTTAACTTTTTTCCCCCGCAATCCCCTGCCCAAAAATTTTATTTACATGCAAATTTTTTTTGTGATGAATTAACTACGGGCGAAATTCCCCAAATGGAAAACACGCAACAACCGCCCAGTTTTTTTTTTTTTCTTCGCACGTGTTTATTTTTTTTCTCCTGAATCTGGGGGTTGGAACATTGAGCAATTGGGCCATATACACAATTTGTATCGTGTTCAGTTCACGTGCGCTTTCACGATCGCTACGGCCGTTCGGGAAATCTGAAACGTTACAACTTCGTTTTTTAATAAATGTTTTAAAAAATTTAAAAAAATGGGCATTCATTTATATATGTATGGTGAGATTTAGTTTTCGGAAAAAATGATTCTATTTCAACCCGGTGAGCCCTCATTTTCTGACCAATGTTTAATAATCAAAATCAAGCAATACCCAAAGTAACGTTACCTCGAAAATTCACGTAAAAAACACCGAAATGTTAAAAGGTAATTTGTTTCCGATTTGTTTTGTTTTGCGATCGATATAACAATTAAACAAAACAGAAATGGGGAGGAAACCTTTTATGAATGACTGCAATTTGGGGAAAAAATGAATAAATTCCAGAAAAAAACACGGGAAATTTTTTACCACCCAGCCAACCCCCACTAAAGATGATTATTTTGGAAAATTTTGGGCATTCATATTATGAACCCAAAAGACAGTAAAGCCTTGAAAATCAACACCCTTTTCCTATAAATAATACTTTAATTTAAGATTTTAAAATTCTTCCAAAAAAACATTTTTTTTTATAAATTCATTTTTTGCATCACAGTTTGCTAGCAAAATTGTTGAAAGAAACGTTCCTTTTATGGATTTGTATTTTCATGTAATAGGGAAAAGGGGGATCTGCGTACTCATCATAACATGCTGAACCCTTCGTCCCCCGCAATATCACATACGATAGTTTTGACAAAAAAAACCCAAAACCGCCCCCATCTACCGTATCAAACACATAGGATAATTTCCCATTAACCGGTGATATATTGGCAGTAAATTCATCAATGTCAACTCACATAAGATGCTGCCCCTTATTGGGGCATTTTTGGGTGAAAACAAAATGTCAACTACAAAGATGCCCCCCACTTATCGGGGCATATTTAAAAACGTAAATTCAGAAATTGAGGGAATCGTACCGTAAATTCAGACCGGCATTAAACTACCAAAGACCCCTTTTACAAAAATTTCATGGAGCGGCCCAAACGCCGCCTACCCCGGCTGCTTGCCCAAACCCCGGCAATCGCAGGGTTCAAAATGAAATTAGAAACGTCGGAAAGCCCGGATACCCCGGGATACTTGCCTGTCCCCACATAAATATCGGGCCCGGGTTGGGGGTTTTAAAATACAAATTTGTTCAAGCTTGCAGACAAGATTGCAGTGCCTGAAGCCGGGGTTAAAAAATTAAAATTGGAATTGCAACAAGATTGTGCTTCTCAATCTTGCAAGCTTCGAATAAAACAAACTTCAAAACGTTTCAGCTTAATGGGCTTGCAGATATTTTTGTTTTCCAATTGATCAAATAAGCCCATAATATGTCGTTCAGGCAAAAAAATCTATTCCCAGCGACGTTTTTTTTCCCAATTTTGTGGAAAAAAAGGGCGTATGTAACAAGTTCCCGGATGAATCAAAAAACAATGGCTGGAAAGACTTGTTTAAAAAATTTTTTTTTTATGTAAAATTTATGCAGATTGAACGGTCGACATACGACCTTTTGGGTTTGGAACATCGACTTTTGCATGACACGACGTACAAACTAAAAGCTTTAAAAACAATTTTGTGTGTAATTTGCTGACATACATTTTTCGATCTAAAACTTTTGATAAAAAATCACTTTTTTAGGCTAACTTGTAGGTTAGTAAAAAAAAACTACAGTACTATACATATCGACATCTTTTTGGATTATAATTTGCCGGTAGGCTTCCGAGGATTACATTTTGATTGTGACATGCAGGGAATAATTTTATTTAAATCAAATGAATCATTTTTTTTTTTTCTAAAAATTATCTTTACATATTGGGAAAAAATGTTTGAAATAATTACAATAAAATATAAAAAAAAAATAATAAACCATTTAAGAATGAACAATCAAAAATTTTAAAAGTTCGTTATGTCAGTATATTTTAAACACATATAAAAAAAATGTTGTAACCATCAGGGAAAAAAACCCGGTTGTCATCCCTTTTGTCACAGTCATATGTAGTTTATCTAAAACGTCTGTGTTTCAAAAAAGGGGACAAAATTGAAAAACCAGGTATTTCTCCTTCCACCAATTTAAATGTGAAAAGTCAATATATTTTTAAATACAATTACATGCAGGTACATTTTTCTATGATTAAATCACCCCCCCAAAATTTTTAGATTTTCGAAAAAGGGAAACCCCCTGATGAGTTCTTTTTTGGAATAAGCCTTGACAGCCTAATCGTGGAGGACAGTCCTCAAGTTAATGGACGAACCCTTAAAAAACTCAAGAAGACAATCAACTTGAATTAAGTTCTCCAAAATGATCCAAAAATGAAGAATCACAATGCTCCGTATGATTGAAAAACACCTCGGGTAACAAAAAAAAAACCAAAAAAAAAACCCCATTCCCGGAATGAAACACAAAAAACACAATATTAAGTTTAATGAATGCACGAAAAATTGATCCATAAACATGGTCAAACGTATACAATTTTTTCGATAGCACACAACAAACGCGATAAAAAAGGTGGCAATTTCCAAAAAAACGAAAAACCCCCTTTTCTAACAAAAGTACACACAAAATACAGAAAACTCACTGGGGTTTCCAGAGAATAAATTTAATGGGGATATTAACCCATCATGGGAATGCCAGACTCACGACAAAATGAGAAATAATGCAAGGGAAAATACTCTGATTTTCCTCTTAAAAAAATAACGGCGGGGATCGAACGACCCTATCACCAAAGTTGTTTGCCTACATATTCCTGCGCAAATGAAACTCAATCAAACTTATCATCCAATAATATTAATTACGAAACTGAAAAATTTTAAATTTTTACATCAATTAATCATTCTAACTGTTTTAAAACGGACAAATTTCTACTTTCCCAAAAAAACAAAAAAACTTTTTTTTTCAAGGGTTGAATACAAACGTTCTCCAAAAGGGCAGGTCAACTTCCCAGATACAGGAATGAGCAAGCTCGTTTCTCCCCATTAAAATAATATAAGGGTATGTCATTAACTTTTGTATATCCATCATTTGGGTGTGACTCAATATTTTCTAGGCCATGCAGTATTTACA
>JAQQFT010000273.1:0-32868 GCA_029582265.1 Zoroaster sp. YZ-2022 | reverse complement strand
TAAATTTTTTTTTTTTTAAATTTTTAAACCCAAAATTTAAAAATAAAAAAGATGGGGCATTGCTTTTGTGTATTACCCACTAACCTAATTCTTGTGGTGCCCAAGTGCATCATCAAATCCTCAACACATGTTGATGTAGTCACTGGTCCTGGTCCTCCATCACCTCTCAACAACATCACCGATGGCTCATCTTGTTTCTAACAACCTTGGCTTGTGGAATAAATAGAACGGGGAGGATTGAGTAGATTAAGCGTGCATCCAGTGTTTGCAATGTCCAAAACTTCGTAGGACAGGGATGTGCACTGACCTCACCCATGCCTTAAAGGGAAAAAATGTCTTGAATGTGTAAATTATCTACATTTTCCCAGGATGGATGTGGGCCACGGGAAGGAGGGGGGAGGGGGGGTATAGGGTACAGACTCTATAGGTGTGTTGACACTAACCAAAATCCTTTTTAGTTGATGTAACAGCCTTGTCCTCATTACTGTGATTATCTTCAAAGTCGTCTGCAGCTGGTAGACAGAGGTTTACATCTTGTAACCCAAATGGGACACAAATCCCTCATGGATAGAGGTCATTCCTACTCATTGCTGCTGACATGATGACCTTCTCTAGGCTTATTTTGTCGCATTCAATCACTGATCGGGGAAAAACAAATGCATTTTAATTTATATTTTCTTTAGCCACAATGAAATAATCTGAGTTCACAGCTTGGTTTTAATAGTAATAAATATAATCTTGACTGATTCTTTAAAGTTTACAAAAGTGTATACTGGGTTTAAGTACAGATTCAAGACCGTGCCATCATGGGTGATAATGGACAGTGGGATTATAATGAACGACAATTCAAAATTATTCTAAAAATAGGAGACTGTGTCTGTGAAGTGAGCGGAAGGGCGACCGGACTAACGTTATGTTAGCGTTAACGTTATACTGATAAAACTGTCAACATCATTTTGATGTGGCCAAAACAAATCATCATAACGTTCCTCCATGCCCAAATGTTTGTGGTGCAAATAGGGTGTATTGTTATGACACCTACCTTCTTTTCCCTTTCCCTCCTCGGCAAGCTAGCGCAGCGCTTCGCGTCGCCATTATAGACCTTTATGCACATAGCGTCATTTGAGTAGGTCGCCCTCGGCTGAAGGTCAAAGAAGGTTGGGGTTAATGGAAGGTTGACATTTTTTTCATCTATACTTTTGATGTTTTGTTTACAATAGATCATCTATTATTGTTTTGCAGATGTTGCATTTAGAAGCACACACATATAATGTATTATGTCAATCATTCACTGGGGTGCCATCATTTCCCCCTCAGATTTAATAAATTTCAATTTAAAGTTCTCAAAATTCTACTGAACACTGCGGTATTACAATATGGCATTCATTTGTTCAATGCTTCTTCAACCAAAACTGTGCATGTAATTTGATCAAACAAATTGGTATTATTACAGTGTGGTGGTATATGAGGGCAGCAGATATCGGGATACCTGAAGATATTGATGTTCCCGAGGTTGTATAGAAATATTGCAGGAATCACAATGTAGCTAACACCATTATTAATTTTACTCCAAAAACATTGAGCTTGGGTAAACACGTGCATTTTAATATGATTTTGTATAAACATTGATGTACAGGGGTCTTTAATTAGTAATTTTGGATATATTGTTTATTTTTTAAATTCACATAAATTAATGAAAATCATTTTAGTGGGAAAATGAAATTCGAAAATTCGAAGATAAACTGCGGCATAAAAGTATAATTCAAAATAGCTTTAAAAGTAATTAATGTTTTAGCAATGGAATAGAAATGTGTATGTTCATGAGCATGATAAAAGCCATAGGAACATTAGCGAACACAGGGTGGAGGAATTAGTGTGGGTGGTCAGTGATGGATCACGATATTAGGCATGTTCCACTATCCCTTTGAATATCAAGCATGTAAGTTTACTACGTTTTCACCCAATTTGTTTTGCATTGTAACCTTCCCTTTTTAACATGTGTCCCTCCTTTCAAAACCACCCTAGCTCACCACCACCATAGGATTACTTTGGTTATTACAGAAGCTCTTTCATTACTTTATCTCATTTTGATTTGAAATAGTAGATTCTACATCTAAAGAGAGGGCTCTAGGTCAAATTTAGTTTTGTGATGCACTCATTTTTTAATAACTAGAGTCCTTAGTGTGAAAAATTTCTGAAAATAAATTAGTCTATAACCTCACATTAAAAAGTGATGTAAAATGTCATTTTATTTGATAACCTTCCTATGTGAAATTTTTTAACATCCAAAAGACAACAGTGGCGTCACATTTCAAATCAAATGGATCTCTACATTTTATGTGCAGTGAATTTGCAGTTCATTCCTGAATCTCCACAATATTTGATCAAATCGTGGTTGAAATTGACTTTTGACAAACAAAAAAATTCCTGTATGGAATGTTACAGACTCTCATTGCATGTAAGAAAATAGTGACGTCATGTTTCAAATATCGCTGAAAGGGTATCAAATAAAATGATATGTTACACCACTTTAAAGTGAAGATTAAGACTTGTAACACCCAACACTTTAATAAGCAGTCTATCTATTGGAAAATAGGTCCATCACTAAAACTGGTGACTGTAAATCTCTCTTTAATCAAGACATGTGAATACTGTACACTAGTAATATTAGTACATGATAAATCATATAAATCAATGCTATGAGAAGTCTGTACTAACTACATGAGGTATGCGAGCCTGCTATAATTATCCAGTTGACAGCAACGTGTACTCGCTGAAATGTGAGGAGGTAATGAGTTTGGCTACCCTGTCTTGAGAGCATCATGTCACCACTTAATTGCTAGTTCCAGAACTATGTGACAGAGTTTACTGGTGTTATATTAACAAATTTAGCCATATGAATATTTCAAATACCTGGTAAAAGCAAAGTGTGCTTGTAATAACTAAATCAATCCATACTGAATATACACATTTTTCTCCATACCTTTAACGTGCTCGTTTTACCTTTTTACGCCGCAGGGTCACTGCATGCTGCATTATACTTGACTAGTTTTTCTAGAGCGCATGTAATAACTTGTTGGTTTTCCCACAATGCTGCGGTGCGATCCTTGAACCTCGTTGAGCACTAGAAGTAATCATAATGCTCCACAGTCAACACACAGCATTGAAGCCCTAAATTCATGCAAACAATTAAAACAAGTAAATTAAAACTTTAAGATTCTTATTTTTTGTTGAAATTGATCTTCTCACTCTCATTTGTGAAAATAATTAACCTCTGCACAAACAAACAAAACTGACAATTAAAAACTTGTCGGTGAAATCCGAAACAAACAGAAGAATATGCGTCCCAAAAGATATACTTTCTTTCAAATATTTCTATTTTTTGCTTTTGAGTGAATTAAATTATGACAAATTTTCCAAGTGACTAATGCTACCAGGGGTTTTAAATGGATATTTTAGCCCACTATTCAATTTGGTAATCTCAAAAAACATAAAAGATAACAGTTTTACATGAAACTTATTTGGTGATATTAATTTCATTATTGTATCTTTTCTGTCTGAGGGTGCTTTATCAGTATCATTTTCTAGTAAAATTAATAAAATAATTTCTCAAGGGGATATAAGGGCAGTGCTGTCATCATTCCAGCATATAAAGGTGACAAAGTTGGTGACACCCTTGACATTTAAATCCCAAACTACTGACAATAAGATAAGAGTGCAACAGTTAGTCGTTTTGTGTATTACACCACTTTTCCAACCTAATTCTTGCTTTGGTAAGCCCAAAGTGCAATATTGAACCATCTGTGTTAGTTCTGCAGTATTTATAAGCAAATTTTCTACAACTAATTCAACGCAAAGTTGAAATACGCTTTTACATTTACATTTGAACAGCATTAAACATAGTTCTACATTGTGATGTCGGAATTCACTTATATCTTCTCATTGGGCAAGCTTTGTAATCTTGGTTCCAAGACCCTTGGTGTTTTCATCGTCCATAAAACCATCATACACTTATGTCATGCCAATTCAAACATAGTGAGGGCGCTGTTTCAAGTTTCAAGTTTGATTCGTCTAGGGCAGGATCCAAAACTTGAACTTGGAAACAAGGTTCCCTTGAACCAAGATCTGACCAGGCAAGCTTGCTTGCACAACAGCTGTAATAAAATACCTATTACCAATATGCCGTCTGTACTGTCCTCCTTAAGGTTGTATCTAACCAAATTAGAACAGCCAGCCAACTCCTATTCAATAACGACACATGGGAGTCCCAGGAAATAGCTCTCCAAGCTCCAGTGTTTTTATTGTAGCCACACAGAGCATGACGTCCGGTGATTAAGAGTAAACTGGTAACAAACAATCAAAAACTATAATGACTAATAGGCATATGTGGCAAATGACTAGATGCAACAATACATCAAGAGATCCGTATCCATTAACCTCAAAAGCATACACTAAAAATGGAAATGCTCAGAGGAACTATAACCCGAAAAGGACACCCCTAACTGCATTAACTTTCAGTACGTACAAACAAACGATGCTCTAGAAATACTGCTAACATTATCATAAAACATAGAAATCTAACTTGAAGGTAAAACCCAATGCATGCAACTAACGTGGCTGTACCATTAACCTGTTACGATATGTAGGAAGCTTATACATGAACATTGTTTACACGAAACTGAGACCAAAATCCCCAAAATACAACCTCTTATATAGCAAATAACGAGATAAGAAATATAATGAACTTACAGGCAATGCTTACGCAGGCATTAAATAGGGAAGGCAGTTGGAAGGGCCGAGATATGTGAGGCACCAAAATGTGGAAACCGGACATAAAACTTTTGTTTTGTAAACTGTCTAAGTGTGAGATCAGAAATTATGACAACAGAGGGCGCTATTTAAGAAAAGTGGATGAACACATCCAGAATACTCTCCCGCCTGCCATCTTTTAAGGATGTCACTGTAAAAACAATACACAAAAGTTCGAGTCCTCGTTAGGTAGTAGGAGTATAACTTCCGAGATAGGTCTCCACGAACTTCTTGATGGTGTCTTGGGCTGAGACTTTTACTTCTACCGTACGGACTTTTCCTGTCGTCACTCATGAAAAGCAGAGTGACCCGATGCCAGGTAACCCTACATTAGCTGCGGGCGACTTGTTTGTCTTTCAAACACGAGATCTCCTCTTGGAGGGTTACGATGAGATTCCTTCCACTTCCGTCGGCTCTGCAAGGTAGGGAGATACTCGCGGTTCCAACGGGACCAGAACTTTACTGGCTAGACTCTGCACCTGTCTCCACTGGCTCTTGAAAAGGTGCTTTTGTCAATTGTGAAGTCTCCCGGGAGGAGCAGGAGACACCAAACTTCTGGTGTAAAGTAGCATCATGGTGTCCAAGAAATATGAATGGCGATTCAGGATCAGTGGATACTGGAATCAGAGGTCTGGCATTGATAGAGTGGCTGTAACTTCGGCCAGCGAAGGTGCACAGGACATCATGCGAGAGGTGAGATGATTTGTTCAGCAGCAGTATGGAGTCCAAAGGATTCTCCGTGCTACTCCAATCATGCGCTTCCCAAGCACCTCTCCATGTGTGAAGCATGAGGTGGGTTAAACCTCCCATGTTGCAACCTTGCTCGCTCAGGTAGCGGTGGATGCCTGTCCTCTGCTGCTGTTCCTGTTCCGAGTTTCAACCTCATTAGCAGGCCCTAACAAAATTCACCAAGTTCCATCAATCCGATTCTTAGCTGTTTTGCTGGTCCCACCGGATATGAAGGGAAATCCTTCTGGGTGCGTTGATGCAACTTGACGTATCCATGGATCCTCTAGGACTTCGATGTGCAGGCTCTTGTGCTCAGTCGGCAAAGTGAACAGCATTGCTCAGCGTTTGCTTTCAGCATGACCTCCTCCTAGTGCGGCGTGCGATGACTGTCCAATGCCCAAAGACATCCTAAACCCACATATGTAGATGGTGGTGATGTGTTGAGTCTCTCAGGTGGTAAATCTGCCATCTTTCTGTTCTTCACCATTTTCCCACGAAGCTTCTTGCATATGACACACTTATGTAAGGATAGAGTTGATGAGCCTCACCACCAACAATCCATAGGCTCGATGCTCTGATGGCCCCTTCAGTAAAAGTGTAGCGGCCTTGGTGTTTCACCTGCTCATGGTAGTGTCGTTGCCAGCAGTGTAGAAACACATTGATGGTGTCCTCTGGGGATAATAGGGTTCTTCTCATCATGTGTCCAGCTGTGCATAGCTTGAGGTCGACCTCCACTCTGATGAATCCATCTTCCACAATAGGACCTCAGCTTCGCTGAGCGAACTGGTGTTCAGGAACATCTCTCTTCTGGTCGAGGCAGTGAACTCCTCTGAGTAAACCTTTCTTTGGACTGACTTGATGATGACACACTTTTCAGCTTGAGCCAACTCATCAGGAGTATGGGATCTTGTCTGGCATTTATGCCAACCACTGCATTCAGTCGACTGGCTTGCTGAGTCCATCTTGTGAGAGCGCGAGCAACATGGATGAGGAGAGTAACTCCTCTCGAAGTGAGTTCCATGTCGAGAAGCGTTCAAAGCGTTCCGGTGTAAAGCTCTTTTGCTTTGAGTACCTGGGTGGCCGAAACTTTTGTCACCTGGGGATCGAGATGTACCTACGTCTAGATTCTGGATCAATCCAGGTTTGAAGGGAGCTTTGACTTTCTCCAGAAAGCTTGGTCCAGATTTACTCAAAAAAGAAAGGGCGGTCCTGTGAACCATGACGCACGTAAGCTGGGATGCTGGAACTCCCCTTGAAGCGTGATCAGCAGAGGGTTGTGCTCTGTTGGCACATAGTGCCACACTGATCTGGTCGTGTCAGACTGTCGGATGCGCTGGACTCTGTTGTGCACATACACGCATAAAAACGTTTGGTTTCGTTGTAGCATATGTGCCTGAGGACAACTTTACTGTCACAGTAGAAAATTCACAGCTTCCGGTTTGAGGTCCAATTTCAACCTAGGATGAGCTCCTGCCATCTCTACCGCTAATACCGCACCATTACAGTTCCAGGCGTGGAATAGTAGGTTCAGACTGAGGAGCAAGCTTAGCTTTTCCCAGGATGAAGCCCACGTGTTTGTCCATTCTCATCGTATATGGTTCGGAGATAAGCCACTTGCAGCAATCACCGGCTTTGGCGGACGCATCTGAGAACACACAATAAACTCGGTATACTGAACTTTGATGAGGGATTTTGGAAGCATAGAGTACGCCCAGTGGATATGAAGCTGCTCCAACACCTGAAGGAATCCTCCATGCTTCCCATTCTTTCAGCTTTTCCTCAGGGAGTGGTGTGTCCAGCTGCCAGTGTCGGTAGTGAGTTGCCGCAGTATAGCTCTGCCTTGTACAGTAACTGGAGCTACAAGGCCTAGAGGGTCGAAAAGACTGTTTACTGTTGATAGGACTCCACGGCGTGTGAAGGTTTGTCTCCAGCTGATACCCTGAACGTAGAATGTGTCCGTTGCCCTTTCCCAGCATAGCCTAGACTGCGTTGCACAGCTTCAGTTTCAGCTCCGAGTCTAAGTCCTTCATACCCTTGGCATGGTCTTCTGGAAGGCATCCATCACAGCAGCTGTTCGAAGCGATCTTGTGCAGCCGTAGGTTGGTTCCGTAGTGATGCTTGGGTTCTCTGCAGCAAGTCGATGGCCTCTGTGTGCGTGGGCAGAGACAAGTCCATCATCGACGTGAAATGTCTCTCCACGAACTCTCGTGTGTCTGCACCATGATCGCGTTCACCTTCTTGGGCAGCTCGTCTGAGACCATATATGGCGACAGCAGGAGATGAGCTATTACCAAAAGCGTGGACTCTCATCCGGTGATCGACGATGTCTTTCGTCATGTCATTGTCTCTGTACCACAGGAATCTCAAGTAGTCTCTGTGGTCCTCTCTTACTAGAAACAGTAAAACATCTGTTGTATGTCTGCAATTATTGCTACGGGTTCCTTCTGAGCGTATCAGAACTCCCAGGAGGCTGTTGTTTAGGTCTGGGCCAGTGAGCAGCACGTTGTTGAGGACATGCCATTCTGTTGTGCACTGGAATCAAATACCACTCTGATTTGGCCTGGCTTTTGAGGTGGTAGACTCCGAAGATCGGTAAGTACCAACACTCTTCTCCGTTCTTCAGTGGAGGTGCTCGCTCTGCGTGGTTGTTGTCAAAAATCTTCTTCATGAAGACAACAGGTGCTCTTTCATCTCAGGTTTCTTGTCTAAACTGCGTCGCAGCGAGCCGAGACAGTGAGCGCATGTTCTCGGTTGTTAGGGAGAGGGTGTCTAGGCGTTCTGAATGGAAGAGCCACCAGCTGTTTGTGTCATCTTTTGAACTTCCTCATCCATAATCTTTAGAAGATTGTGTCTTCAATGGAGAAACAGTCTTGTTGTCATCGTGAGTCCTCGGAACACCCCCTGTCCAAGTTCATCAACGGCTGTTTTTCATGACAGGGTTTCTGATGCCGTAGCTCACCCTTTCCTTTAGGTGAATGACTCGGGCATGGAGTGAGGAGGGAGGGCGTCCACTCTCTAGCAGGTGGGTTTTGAGCTGCTTATGTTTGGCTTGTGTACATCTCCCAGGCAAACTTCACCTGAGGACCCAGCCTAAGTCGAGTCCTTGAGCAAAGGGGGCATTGTGCTGTCCATTGATCTGCTGTCTCACTTTATGTACTCTGAGGATGTCTCTTCCCAGCAACAGCAAAATTTGGGCACTCGGATCCAGCTCTGGGATGTGGGCTGCTACAGACTTCAGGTGGGGGTGGTGAAGTGCTGCCTCAGACGTTAGTATTTCAGTTCTGTTATTGAGGATTTCGTTGCACTCAATAAGTGAAGGGAGGACCACACTTCTCCCCATTCACAGCTTCGATCTGAAATCCATCAGCTTTCCTCCCTGTCATTTCTGTGACTCAAGCGCAGGTTTTGAGTGAGTAAGTGCTGGGCTTCCCGGAATACTGAACAGATTGAAGAACTCCGACCTTGCCAGTGATCGGTTGCTCTGGTCGTCGAGTATGAGCGTACATCTTGACTGCACTTTCAGGCTGATTTTGTGGGTACACCTTCACCAGGCATATTTTGGAGCATGATTTGCGTTAGGCCGTCCTTGCCACATACCTCCAGTGCATTGGGAGCTGACTGCAGGAGGAGTGTTAGGGTCGATGACTTCCTCCCGCCATGCTGTGGTGCAGGGTGGAGATCTTCAATGTCCAGGGGCAGGACCTGGGTGCATAGCAGTACTGTGGCGGTCGCTGTCGCACTCGTTGCATTTACTGCTATCTTGCAGTCCCTTGCGAGGTGAGATGACGATGAGCAGCACTTGAAGCATATTCCATTCTCTCTGAGATAGGCCTTACGGCTCATCTATGGTTTTAGCTCTAAAGCCTCTGCATTTCCCTGAGCGGATGTGGTTTTACGATGGATGGGGCAGCTTTTACCAGGTCCATCTTCCTTCTGAGCTGAAGTGTCTGCATTTGAGTCGATACCCGTGAAGACGTCTGTCTTGTGTACCTGGTTATTGGAGTTCTCGTGTATGTTTCTCATTGGTTTTCTCACTTCTCATTGGACCACCACTGCTGCTGGAGAAAGGCGAAACTGGGGGTCATTCCTGATTTTGGCTTCATAGCAGATGAATTCGAAGAAGGAGAATGGGAAAGCACATATCGTGATCGTTTTTGTACCGTGATCCTTGTAATCCATCTCTCCTGAAGGCCATGTGGTAATTTCTCTACATAGGGTTTACACCAGGCGGTGTCCAGGTAGGCAAGACCGGAAAGTATCCATCTTCTTTGCAGATTGAACTTCCATCAATAGATCTCCAAGTTCCCTTAGCTTGACGAAGTCTCTGCTGGAGATTCTAGGAAGTGTCTAATTTCTTAAAGAACTTTCGATAACTTCCGCTGAGGCATAGCACTCTTTCAGTCTTTCCAAAACCTTCTTTAGTGCTGCGCTTGGGTGGTTGATGTGCACCTTGATTCTTTTCACGATGTTGTGAGGATTCCTTGCCAAGCCACTTCATTAGCAGATCCAATTCTCACTCGCTGTGAGGCCTAGGTCTTTGTAGCATTGGTGAATGATGATTGCCAAGCCCTAAAGCTCTCAGGCCGTCATCATAGTGTGTGAGCCCTGTGTTCACTGCTTTCGCGCCCGTGCTAAGTACTTTGCAAAGTCATTTACAACAGGAGCTTGACTATGGTTTCCTGAGGTTGTGTTTTGTGGTTTGGCATCTGAACAGTGTTCGCTACTCAGTGGGGTTCCGTCGTTGGGTGAAGTCAGATGTGAGACTAGGGTATAGCTGGGGTCTTGATGACGTAATATATTTCATGTTGTCGCACGCTTGTTCCAAGTTTGGCATGGATGAGTGACTGGTGTGTAGCTCAACATGTCGCTGCACATATTCACTGAATCGTTCGACAATGTCCTTTTGTGTTAGTGGTGTGCTGATTTTTGTTGCAGGGTACGCCTGTCTCGAATTCTTCAGCTGCCTCTAAAACCTCGGCCTGAGCTAAAGCTGCTGCTGCCTCTCTCTGAAAATTCAATGCTACTAACTCAGCATCCAATTTGGCTCTTTCAGTCTCATTTAGCGTCTCTTTCCATTTTCCATTTTATCTTTGCCTCTTTCTCAGCAAATGATGCTCGGACGTGCTGCTTCTGCCTTGCTCGGGCCCTAGTGGCTTCACTTGTGGTGGAAGATGATGAGCGATGTGGTCTTTGAACTGGTCTGAGGCGCTCGGTCATCATGTTTTGTGTCTTCCATGATGTAGATTTACAGCTGAGTTGTGCCTTGATCCACTGCCGAAGTTGTACTAACGCCAACTGGTTATCTGCCTTTTTACTGTACTGTCCTCCTTAAGGTGTATCTAACCAAATTAGACAGCCAGCCAAACTCCATTCAATAACGACATGGGAGTCGAAAACCTCAAGCTCCAGTGTTTTATTAGCAGCCACACAGAGCATGACGTCGGTGATTTGGAGTAAAACTGTAACAAACAATCAAAAAACTATAATGACTAATAGGCATATGTGGCAATGACTAGATGCAACAATACACAAGAGATCCGTATCCATTAACCTCAAAGCATACACTAAAAATGGAAATGCTCAGAGGAACTATAACGAAAGGACACCCTAACTGCATTAACTTTCAGTACGTACAAGCAAACGATGCCTAGAATACTGCTAGCATTATCATAAAACATAAATCTAACTACAGTATGAAGCCAATGCATGCAACTAACGTGGCTGTACCATTAACCTGTTACGATATGTAGGCTATACATGAACATTGTTTACATGAAACTGAGACCAAAATCCCCCAAAATACACCTCTTATATAGCAAATAACGAGATAAATATAATGAACTTACAGGCAAGTAACTTACGCAGGCGTTAAATAGGGAAGGCAGTTGGAAGGGCGAGATATGTGAGGCACCAAAATGTGAAACCGGACATAAAACTTTGTTTGTAAACTGTCTAAAGTGTGAATCAGAAATTATGACAACAGAGGGCGCTATTTAAGAAAAGTGGATGAACACATCCAGAATACCGTCCCTTCATCGTCAGGCGGCCGTCCACATTCAGAATAATGTGAAAATTATTTTAATAATTGACCTTCCAAATGTATGTTTTCAGATGATGTTGTGATTCACAACAACTTTTACAAAAAACTACTTAGTTTTTGTAAATAGGCATATAATACCTCTGCATTTTATACGGCTGCTCTCCTATCTTAGTGAACACTAACAATTTACTTCAAACAAATGTTTGAAATTACACATTAATTGTGAACAAATTTTATATTGAGCTCACCTGTATAATTTATATGTAAATTCTGTAATTTTATGCATTCATTAATTCTGTAATTTTATGCATTCATTATATTCCTTTAAAAAAAACATAAGGTCTACAAATTCTAGTTTCATTTGTTATTTAATAAATAAATAAATAAAACGAAACATCATATAAATGTACAGTAATGGATTTATTTATTTGTTTATTTCTTTCATTTGTCTCGTCTGTTTCAAAAGTAAGTTGCCTTACTCATTTCAAAGAAATAGCTTTTCGGTATTGGCTTTTTCAACAGCCCTTTCCATTCGTACAAAAATGACACTGCAGTATTAAGTTAATACGATCTATGGTTTTAGAAATATTGTAGCGCATCCGTTATTGGCTTAAACGCCCAACCACACATCTATAAAATATATTTTATCCTGCAAGAGCTTTAGCCTGTGAAACCGCAAACGTCCCCGTGAAGACCGCCAGCTGTTTTCCAGTAGATAACGATCTCAGTCTCTGCGGTTTGTAAACAATGGGCCACAGAACCACGAGTGTCTGGTGTGTGTTAAGTCAATGGGATTTTGGCCCAGAAAAGGAATTTTGAAGAAAAAAAACAAATCAAAATTTTGACGTTAACTTTCAAATGTTGCCTAAGCCTTGATCTATCAGATCCCAGATTATGAACATCATAGCTTTAGTATATTTTGATATACAGTCGAGGCAGTTTTTGTAACATGGGGTTGTGATAGATTAAATTTGAAAATTGCATGGATTATGGGAGACGAGCTAGGTTTTATGCTGAAATACAGTGAGAGAACTTGGCATGGATTATGGGGAGACAGGCTAGGTTTTATGCTGAAAGACAATGAGAGAACTTGGTATGGGAGACAGGTTTAATGCTGGATATTCTGCTCAGCTAAAATAGATTGTTCACAAGGAAACAAAATCAATAAGTATTCACATTTGAGTGTTAATTTCAAAATCGGACAAACAAAATTATTTTTGGAAAAAGATGTTTGCTTTCCTGAATTTAGGAACATTTTACACATTAGGCTAAATGTGCAGAATTGTTGATCAAGAGGAAAACAGAATAAACACATTATTGGTTGTTGCTGACAAAATCATAATGAGATTATGAAATTTGTTGTTCAATATCTGAATAGATATTGAACACTTCCTAAGTTCATTGAAAAGTAACATTTAGAGTCGATAAATTTTAAAAATAGATCTTACCGAAGAAATAACATGAATGTATTATTCATCAGGATATTTGATGATACATGTATACATTCCTTGCCAAACCAATTATTACAAACTTCACTATGAATGATATGCCTGTCTTAGTTTGTATACCTCTCTTTGATTTTATATTTTAAAATTTGTATTTTTATTTGTGTTAATATAACACAGAACTCTGTCACATAGTTCTGGAACTAGCAATTAAGTGGTGACGTGATGCTCTCAAGACAGGGTAGCAAACTCATTACCTCATTCGGTACAATGCTGTCAACTGGATAATTATAGCAGGCTCGCATACTTCATGTAGTTAGTAATAGACTTCTCATAGCATTGATTTATATGCTGTCAATATTACTAGTGTACTTACAGTATTCACATGTCTTGATTAAAGAGGCACTCTCAGGTCAAATTCAGTTTTGTGATGCACTCATTTTCCAATAGATAGACTGCTTATTAAAGTGTTAAAAAAAGTTACAAGTCTGTAGCTTCACTTTAAAGTGGTGTAACGTATCATTTATTTGATACTGCCTTTCAGAGCGATATTTGAAACATGTGACGTCACTATTTTTCTTACGGTAAATGAGTCTGTAACATTCCATGGGAATTTTTTGTTTGTCAAAAAGTCAATTTCAACGCCGATTTGATCAAATGTTGTGGAAATTCAGGAATGAACTGCCAAATTCACTGTCTTCAAAAATGCAGAGATCCATTTATTTGAAATGTGACGTCACTGTTGTCTTTGGATGTTAACAAATTTCACATAGAAGGTTATCATAATAAAATGACATTTTACATCACTTTAATGTGCATGGATTATATAGACTAATTTATTTTGAAATTTTTTTTCACTAAGGACTCTAGTTATTGGAAAATGAGTGCATCATAAAACTAAATTTGACCTTAGAGCCCCTCTTTAGATGAATCTACTATTTCAAATCAAAATGATAAAGTAATGAAAGAGCTTAGTAATAGCCACCAAAGTAATCTATGCAGGGGTGGAGCTGAGGGTGGTTTTGAAAGGAGGGACACATGTTAAAAGGGAAGGTTACAAATGCAAAACAAATTGGGTGAAAACGTGTAAGTAAACTTACATGCTTGATATTCAAGTGATAGTGGAACATGCTCTAATGTGATCCACTGACCACCCTCCACCCTGTGTTCAATGCCTTAATGTTCCCATGGCTTTATCATGCTCATGAACATACACATTTCATTCCATTGCCAAAACATTAATTACTTTTAAAAGCTATTTTGAATTATACTTATGCTGCAGTTGTATCTCGAATTTCATTTTCATTTTCCCACTAAAATGATTTTCATTAATTTATGTGAATTTAAAAAATAAACAACATTCAAATTACTAATTAAAGACCCTGTACATCAATGTTTATACAAAAAATCATATTAAAGTTTTACCCCAAGCTCAATGTTTTTGGAGTAAAAATTAATAATGGTGTTAACATACATGTGTGATTCCTGCAATATCTTCTACAAACTCTGAACATCAATATCTTCAGGTATCTGGGTTATCTGCTGACCATCATATACTCACCATTACTGCAATAATACCAATTTGTTTGATCAAAATTACATGCTGATTTTGGTTGAAGAAGCATTGAACAAATGAATGTTACATTTGGTATTGCTACCGCAGTAATTACAGAATTTTGAGAACTCTTAAATTGAAATTTATGCCAAATCCGAGAGAGAGGAATGATGGTGGCACCTAGTGAAATGATTGACATATCATACACTATATGTGTGTGCTTCTAAATGTAACATCTGCCAAACAATATTGTATTTATCTATTGGAAAACAAAACATCAGTAAAAAGTATAGATGAAAAAATGTCAACCTTCCATTAAAGGATAGGGCGCTATGTTGGCAAAAACGCGCCTTTTCACTGTAATTTGTCTCTAGAATTGTTGAATTACCAATTAGTTATTTTTTACTTTAACAAATAGTGATAAATTAGCTAAGACTGCAATTGCGGTGACACCATGTGAAATTATCTATTGAGTAGTAATTAGTTCTGAAAAGAACTGGAGGTTACTAACTTGACGTTTTTGATCAGTATGCTCTGAATCATATTCAGCACCATGTAGTGGCCTGTACTTCTTGCCAGGTTGTAATTTGCCTAATAACCACTCAATAGAGAATTTCACATAGTGTCACTGCAATTAGTCTTACTTATCCTTCACCATACAAAGCTACAAGTTTACCTAAATAGTTAAATTAATTATTCCATTTTGTAATTCCTATGTAACTATTTTCTTACCCTAACAGCACATGGGAAGCTTAAACACAAAACAAGTTATTACATAGAGAAAGAGTTCGTTATCAGCCGTACCCCATAAACGAGATGTACTACAAGGTATGATATGAACAAAAGATACACCTGATAGTTGATTTATTCACTCTGTGCATAAGCTGTTACATCACCACTGGATCAATGTGGCAACCCTAGTGTGTCCATTTAAGTGCATGCAGAATCACTAGAGAGCTACGATATTCATGCAGCTGATAACATACATTGTGTAAAAACCCATTTGAGGTTAAAGGATCCTTTAATAAAGCTGTTTTGGATGATATTAACAACATTAACTGGATCCCCAGAGGAGTAGAAAATATACCTTTGTACCCCAACAAAATAAATAAATAAATAAATAAATAAACAAACATGTCTTACATAATTGTTATAAAACAAGTAAAGCAATACTTATCCTGTTAGGAGGAAAAGGGAATGAAAACTTTTCAATGTTTTTTTGAAAACACTTGAAGATTTTAATACAATAACATACCTGTGGTTATTCTTCCTTAGTGGACAAGCAACTTCAAACACAAGCAATAAGAACACCAGCCAAGTTACCGTGGGGAAAAGAACAAATGGAAAAGAATACAACAATTCATGGAACCAGGATAATTCCCTTCAACAGTTATAGTGGATCACACCAAGCATTTCAATCAATCAAGCTAATTCCTTCATGGGATTAAATGGCGGCAACTCAGTGCTGAAACAAGCGTGTTCCTTCAGCAGTTATGGATCAAACAGAGGCATCTCAATCCAATCAAGCGGGTTCCTTCAGCAGTTATGGATCAAACATTCCTTGCCAAACCAATTATTACAAACTGCACTATGAATGATATGCCTCTGTCTTGGTTTGTATACCTCTCTTTGATTGTATAATTTAAAATTTGTATTATTATTTGTGTTATTATTTTATTTTGTAGATTTCTTTATCTGTGATGAATATGCAACTCTGCTATAATGAACATCTCATCATGGGGCCAATCCAGTACACATCCAAACAAAATATTCACTATAGTGGTGTTTGGTTAATCAAGTCCTTTTTAAGTGCATGTTGCTTTTCATGTTTTTATATTTACGTTAGCACAACAAAATACTCACTGGCATGACTGGATTAATCGTTAGCCCGAAATAAGGACTCCGTCTATGCAGTGAAACGGAGTCCTATCCAAACAGTCAGGGGTCAGTCGCCGCACTGACAATTTCTTTTGTTTAAATCTTAGGCCTACCTGTGTTGGGAGGCTGAAACTCAGGGTACTAAACTTCCATGAACAAATATAATGACAAGTGCTAAGGTCCAAATTTCAAAATATAACGTTTAAATTTTTAAGTAATTTTAAAGTAATACATGTGTGATATGTGCTATGTTTTGACGGAGGAAACATTGTTTATTTCAAACACATGTCAGCACTTAAACTTTTCCACACACGTCTGGAATTTTTTCCTCTTAACCCATACAAATTATAAATGTAGAATTAGCCCAACTAATCCTCACCATGAAAAATATCCAATAAGTTAGATAAAGAAACAAGGGACAACCATTGAGCTATGGTTTACATTTACACACATTACATAATTTGTATTTTTGATACAATCTGCACACTTGGAAACTATTTTTGCTGACATAGTTGCTGTTACTGTGTTAGTGTTTTCTCTGCTTCTTTCTCCATTTGGATCCGGCATGGCGGAGACACCAATCGTGTTCATCCTGGAGTTTCGCAAAGTCAAGTTCTTCTTTCGTTGGCGGGTAACCATAGCTTGCATGTTAGTTTGCAAGAAAGAGAAAGTGCAGTGGCTCGGATTTCGGGATTTTCTAATTCTGGTACAACCTTTGGATGGGCAGGGCGGCTAGAGGTAGACGTACTGAGAGATAAAGATTCTCTTGCCATATAAAAGATAAGTAGTAAGATGCATGACATTAAATCCTGAATATCACAGGATCAAGTTCTGTAAATCATTTTGACAAGTACAATTTTTACACCACTACTGTGTTTTCCACACACCTGGAAAAATCACAATGACCATTTGCTTAAATTTCTGAGTAACCTTGTAACATTAGGTCAACCTAATAGGGGAACGGATCCCAGGGTGGATCCAGGGTGTGCAAAGCAAAGCGGGGAAAAACAGAAGTGGTATTTTATTGACAAAACACAAAGGGACAGTATCGTCATGGTCAGAAGCAGACTTTCAACCGAGCATGGAATCAGTGTCCTAGTTTTAAGATGAATTTACAGTGACCGATAATTACCGCCCATTTATGCAGCAGCAACGATAATATGACCTTATCATGTCGCGGGGTATTATTTTCAGCGTCACTGAGTTAATCTAAAATCCAGCACTCCGATTCCATGCCCTGTTGGATCGTGCCATGATATTGTCCTTTTAATTGGTGCCATCCTTCATTAGAAAACTGTGACAATTCAATTTTGTTTATATACACATGTAGATCAAATTTAGTTTTGTTTCAACAATCTGTTACCTAACCCAAAGTTTACAATTGTTGATCTTTTGAAGTTTGGTATTAAAAATTGTGCTTTCTTTTGGAAAGGAAGAAATTGACTCTTTAAATTCTAAAACAACCAAATGATCAAATTTTAATGTAAAATCTCAAAGCCGATGATGGTATTAATCTTGCTTGAAAATTTTGTTTTCAATTAAAAAAATTCAATTATAACCAGGAAAGGAAAGAGTACTTTTTCCTAAATTCTACATAATACCCTACAAAACAATCTGAATGCATTTCACTCACTTTTTTTCTTAGTGATTAAGCTTGACACTTTCTGAGGTTGGTTGTTTAATATATAGGTAATCTTGATTCCAGTGATAGTAAGTATAATTACCTGGATTACATCCAATCAGGGAATCAAAGTTTTTTAGTATTTTGTCCGGGCCCTCTCCAAGAAATCTCTTTATATGAGTTGGAGCTTCCCTGATCTACAGATAAGAAAACACATTGACAGGTTGTTTGTTACCAAAATGGTAATTTTGGCTGCAGTGTACACTTCTGGTCATTTTTACATAAGTAAGTACATCATAGGCACAGTTGCAATCTAAGTTGAAATTTTGCTAGCAAAATATTTTGATTCTGAAATATAAAACAGACAGGCCGACAGACAGACAGACATGCACAAGTCTATACACTCTCAGTGATTATGTGGATACTTACTCACAAGGTGATGGTGGTCCCAACACCTGCCCGACTGTCAAGCAGGGCTTACCATCAGGCAGGTAAAGTTTACCAGCCTGTGGTGGGTAAGAGACCAGCACTGGTGGCTTACCAAATACTTGCATCAATCTGGCCAGATATCTGCCAGGACTAGTTGATTTGTTGATTTAC
The DNA here is from genome assembly GCA_029582265.1 of Zoroaster sp. YZ-2022. NCBI lineage: Eukaryota > Metazoa > Echinodermata > Asteroidea > Forcipulatida > Zoroasteridae > Zoroaster > Zoroaster sp. YZ-2022. The sequence goes on along the minus strand of JAQQFT010000273.1, from coordinate 14,191 downwards.
CTGCCATACCAGCTTGTGTGCTGAATAAAGTCAAGGTCTGTGCTATTTTTCTATATTGGAGACAGTTTGCTATTAAAGACATAATATGAATTACTATACTCATAATAGTGGCTCAGTTGTTTGGCATAAAACACGTAATTGAGGCCATTTATGCATACTTTTGTGGATTGATAAACAGAACATTTTTGATAAAAGCTTGATTATTTTTGGTTAAACAAATATGACAGTATGACTGAATGAATAATTAAGTTTGACTATACTTTATGTGCTGCGTACATGCTGCCGCCAATGATTCCAGCTTGGGGTTGTAAACTGACAACTGAGTTATCGTCGCATGGTTCTTGACCTCGGTTTAAACCCCTCTCGCAAGACAATTCAAATCAAACGTGATCATGTAATAACTGCATTCTTTGTCTTACTACATACCATTATAAAGGTCATAATTCTAGCAATGGTATTAATTGAATGTACTAAAACATACTCATATACCTCATACAGTAATATCTAAGAATTATGAGCTGATAACAGATTGTCTGCTTCGCCACAGTGTGGTTCGTATTAAGCAAATTTTAATTTGCTAAGTAAAATTTGTTGAGAACTCAGAGGCACACATACATTAGGTGACAATTAGACTAATCTATTTTTGCTTAAGTATAACTTTTCTCTGCTAGTGCTTAGCAGCTTTTATGAAATTTTGCCCCTGGTCACAAAGTAAATACAAACATACCTTCATGCTGGTAATACCACAGCAGGCTTGATGACTTTCTGTCTCACTGTTTGTAGTCTTATTACCAGTAGTTCATCACAGTGCTTGCAAATCCCTCAATGTACCACTTACATCATCTGCTTCCCTCCTCTGCACCTTTTGGCATTCCTTGCTTGTTTCTGTTGGTGATCTTGTAACATCTCTGCCTCTGATTTCAAAAGTACATATTTCTATGAAACATGAAGAACATTGATTTAAAATTAAAAGCCACATTAGTCACTGTATGCATGCATATGTACTTTTATAAACTGGCATTATAAAAATGTTAGTTCTAAAGTAAAAGTAAATAATTTGTAAACTTCCATTCTGTTGTGTCATTAATTTCATATGAGTCAAGATGTTTGATTTATTCAGTGAATGGATTGATGGCTTGTCACAAAATGTCACGGCACACAAAATTCTCAAATCTTGTCACATACAAATGTTCTCAAATGTCACAGAATCTTCTTGGCAATTTTGCACAGAATGTCACATCAGTTTTGCCTTTTGTCGCATTTGATTGGCATAGATTAAAACATTACACCAGTTGACCGGTGATACTCATGTCTGCTCTTCATGAAAATGGAAAACCACCACTAAAATGCAACATCAGATTACACTCTGTGTAAATCTACACTGAAGACTCAAAAGTATAAAAGAAAAAATCAGGAAAGTGAAAGATTGCCCAAAGTGCCTCTGAAGTATAATCCAACCAAAGCATGTCACAAAATGTCAGGACAATTTTTTAATACTTGTGTTTATGTTCCTCTTTTGTCACATTTTATCACAAAATTGTCAAAATGTCACAGAATGTCACAAATTTTTGGTCAATGAAATTTTGTCACAAAATGTCACCATGTCACAGATGATCCATTCTCTGTTTATTACAGTTTCAGCGTAAAATTGCATATTTTCAACAATGTACAACAGTGAGAAATGCATTAGCAAACATAAACTTCATATTCATTCTAATGTGGAATTTTGACACAGTCTGTTCGTTAAAATTTGTTGATGGCATAATTAGGGGAAAAACATTTGACTATTCTCTTTTTTGTTGGTCAAGGGTCGTGCACCCTATACCTCCCCTCCCCTTAGTCATTACAAATCTTGCAAACCACTGGCCTTATTAGAGGAGAAACTCCGTCTTCCTTACTACTTACCACTAAACTGTATCAGGCACAAAAGTCAGAGCATTTCAAACAAGCGTTGATGTTACCACATAAAGACGACAATGGTGGCGCGTCTACAGACAGACCCAAAACGCTCCAAGCAAAACGGACAGAACTTCAATATTGAGGAATCTTCCTTCCACAAGCACCAATACTGTCTTCCTCAAAGGCTTAATAGGAAATGAAATGTACAAAGGAAATTCAAATCTAGATATTTCAATATATCTCTAAAGGATTTATCTGATTTAGTATCATTCAAAGAGAAGTTACAAAAACTACTTCTAAGAATATGCATAATTTCTTTGAATCAAGATACACATTAAAGCTGGAACTGCGAAAGTTTAAATTAAGTTTAATCAGCTTAAATCAATTACATTGTGTAATGACAAAGCATTCAGATTGTTCATATTCATTTTGTGTGGAGTACACCATTAGGTATATGCCAGGATTTGAAATAGAATGTCCAAATTTGTTATTCTTTTGAAAAGAAGGGTGTCCAATATTTCACTTGTAATACCCTCTGTATGTGCATTTTAAAACAAAACAAGGTGTCCATTTAGCAAACTGGGTATTCAAAGAGACACCCACACCCACAGTATTGCTAGCTAATACTATGGAGCATATTTTATGATAATCTTATTAGCAATAATTTTACTTTTCTAAAAAATAAAAAGCAACTCAGAGAATTATTTCTAGGAAGATTTATACCATCAAGAGATTTACACCAAGCAAGATTTATATCCAAATTTGACCATTTGGTTATTTTTGAATTACCAATTCTATACATTATCTTTAAAAGCCCAGATACACCTTATTGGTTAACTTCAAAAATATAATTATCTCAGTTTTATCTGAAAGCATAAATGATGGTTTCAACAATCCTGGGAAATAATTCTACCTGAAATAAAAAATGTGCAAAGGTTCATTTACAATTTTTACATTGGTGGATTTATATTAACACATGTGTAGTCTTCAGATTTCAATTAATGTTGACTATTCGTTACTGAAGTGAAAGCACTCACAAAGACCTTTTAAGGATGTTTAACACCATTATTAATTTTACCCAAAAACATTGAGCTTTGGGTAAACTTTAATACGATTTTTGTAAACATTGATGTACCGGTCTTTAATTAGTAATTTGAATGTTGTTTATTTGCCTGTGGGGGGAGGCTGATATCTTGAAAGACAATGTCTGATTCTGGACATCTGTCCATCTAAGGATGTTACCACTAATTCATCAGAATCCATTGTAAAAAAAAACACTAACACAGCAACAGCAACTATAATCAGCAAAATAGTTCCAAGTGCAGTTGTATCAAAAAATAAAAATTATAATCGTTGTAAATGTAAACCATAGCTCAATGGTTGTCCTTTTTCTTTATCTAACTTATTGGATATTTTCATGGTGAGGGGATTAGTTGGGCTAATTCCCACATTATATAATTTATGTGGGTTAAGGGGAAAAAATTCCAGACGTGTGTGTGGAAAGTTTAAGTACAGACATGTGTTTCAAATAAAACAATGTTTCCTCGTCAAAAACATAACACATATTTAATACATGTATTACTTTAAAAATTACTAAAATTTAAACGTTTATATTTAGAAATTTGGACCTGAAGGCTGTCATTATATTTGTTCATGGAAGTTTAGTACTGAGTTTCAGCCTCCCCACACAGGTAGAATTAACATTTAAAACAAAGAAATTGTTGTGCCAGTGACTGACCCCTGACTGTTACTTTCAGTGTTAGATAGGACTCCGTTTCACTGCATAGAGAGGATGAGTCCTTATTTGGGCTAACGTTAATCCAGTCATGCCAGTGAGTATTTTGTTGTGCTAACGTAAATATAAAAAACATGAAAACACATGTTAAAAAGACTTAAGTTAACATTAAACGTTTAGGCATTGGGTACATGTCTAATGAACCATACAGGCACACCAAAAGTTACTTATAAATTTACGTAATCTCACTTAAATTAAAAAATACACAATCATGTTTCCTACGACGAGGTCAAATTCAGAAAAAGGGAAAATTTTGTGCCTCATTCTTATAGCTCATCCAGACATTGTGCACTTTAGTGGCGGTTGGTCTGAGATTCTTTCCACAAAATAACAAACCTTTCATTTACTTTGAAACTGTTTCATGGTCCCAAATTGTAAAGACCAACGCAGAAACCCTCGGTTATTCTTCGCCTCGTCATGTCCCCACCACCACCACTCAAAAGGTTGCACATAAATGGCGACTCATTTATATTACTAGCTATATATACGCACACAAAAACAACGGGGGTCGTACGCGTGTTCTGTACTGGTTCGTAAACGTTTTGCAATTTACGCGGGACAACCACGTTCCCAGAAGGTGTAATTTACTGGTACTTCATTCAGGTCCAGGGTCGAAAGGCGGTGGGGACAAGCTGAAGGGTCAGATACTTCTCAAAGCCCTGAGGACGAAGCGATGAGGAACCACGGGGCTGGCGGCCGGATGCATTTATTTTGTTCTCTGGGCATACAGTGCGGGTTGGGGGCAATCACGATCAGAGCAGACTTTTTGCGACAGGGCATAGAATCGATATCCTATAGCTTAATATTAAACATTAACAGTGACTCAGCTGAAAAATTAATGGTTCATTTTATGCAGCAGCAACAGTAATATGACTCATCATGTTGTGGTATTATTGCAATCACTGAGTTAATCTAAACTAAATAACCTGATTCCATGACCTGTTGATCGTGACGATATTGCCCCTTTAAAGGAAATGTAGGCTCACATTGGTAGTGTTGGCAACAATGCTTTCAACGTGTACTCTCTCTTTCTTGAATCATTAAATACATATTTTAATCAACCAACATGCTCATCGTTTCAGCCTCAATGTTCGAGTTCAAGTCATTGGTGAAAATCAAGGCCTTTTACAGAAATCACTTGTAGCAACTGTCTGGCAAACATTTTGTAAATGTGTATATTTATTCGTATTTTCACCTGGAAATAAGATCAGTTTTCAGAATGATTGGTACCTTTTGCCAATCCCACATAAAGCTGGCTTTTTGATAATAATAAGGTAATTTTGTAATCAGGCTATACTAATGAATTATACTCACCTTTAATGCCAAACAAAATATTAAGAGGTTAATCCAGTTTATTTAAATTATTAAAATTATATTTTCTAGCAAAAAAAAAACACGTGGACCGAATAAGGTTTTGTTTTAATACAGTTAACATTATTGTCCTAATGCCATTAGATTGATACACTGAGGCCACACAAATAAAATGAATAAATTTAAATTAATGGGACGACAATTGTAATCCATTTCAACATTCTTTTCTTAAATATAACATTCTAATTTATTACACTACTGGTAATGTTGGTAAAAGCATAAAGCATCCTTTCCTTCGATATTGTACAACCAACCTGTAGAAATATCTCATCCAGATTGTCATCATATTCATTATAACGTTCAAATAGTTTTAATAGTGAGGATTTTCATCTGCTTCAATGTCGTCATTTGTATAAGGGCCAAGAAATAATGTTGAGTTGCCCCCCACCCCCCGACCGACACAAAAAGTGCTTGGGAAATCTGGCGGTTTTTTTTTTAGGTGTTCGGCCTTTCAGCCGAACAACTATTGTAATTGTTCCGTTTAGGTGTTCGGCTTTTTCAGCCAGAACAACTATTGTTATTGTTCCCTATTTTTTTTTTTTTACTTCTCCCTTCTTTCTTAACTCTAACTCTTCTCTACATCGAAAGTGTGTTAACACATCACACAACCTGACACTTCACACATATAAAGATCTTATCATGTAGATGAATCTAGTTACGGGGCCATGATCACGTCATCAGGTATCAAATTACAAAAGCCATTTAAGTTTAAGTTTAAAATGACCATTTGCTATCGACCGTATATCAAAATATGCTCAAAGCTTATGATGTTCATAATCTGGGATCTGATAGGATCAAGCGGCTTAGGCAAATATTTGAAAAGTTAACGTCAAAATTGTTCTGACATTTGCTTCCGGTCGTACCGAAAGGTCAAGGTTTTTGGACTTTTTTTTTCTCAAAATTCCTTTTCTGGGCCGAAATCCCATTGATTAACACACACACCAGATTCTCGTGGTTCTGGGGCCCATTATTTACAAACCGCAGAGACTGGAGATCGTTATTCTACTGGAAAACAGCTGGCGCGAATCTTCACGGGACGTTTATGCGGTTTCACAGGCTAAAGTTTTGCAGGGGATAAAATATATTTTATAGATGTGTGGTTGGGCGTTTAAGTCAATAACGGATGCGCTACAAATATTTCTAAAAAAACCATAGATCGTATTAACTTAATACCGCAGGAGTCATTTTTGTACGAATGGAAAGGGCTGTTGAAAAGCGACCGAAAAGCTTATTTCTTTGAAATGAGTAAGGCAACTTACTTTGAAAAACAGACTTATATAGTATAAATGAAAGAAAATAAACAAATAAATAAATCCATTACTGTACATATTTATATGATGTTGTCGTTTTTATTTAGTTGCCTATTTATTAAATAAATAAATGAAACTAGGAATTTGTAGGACCTTGTGTTTTTTTTTAAAGGAATATAATGAAATGCATAAAATTACAGAATTAATAGAATGCATAAAATTACAGAATTTCTATATAAATTATACAGGTGGAGTTAACACATATATATAATCGACCATAATTGTTCACAATACGTGTAATTTCAAACATTTGTTTGAAGTAAATTGTTAGTGTTCACTAAGATAGAGAGAGCAGCCGTATAAAATGCAGAGAGGTATTACATACGCCTTATTTACAAAACTATGTAGTTTCTTTGTAAAGTTGTTGTAAGAACCAACATCATCTGAAAAACATACATTTGAAGGTCAATTATTAAAATAATTTTACATTATTCTGAATGTGGATCGGCCGCCTGGACGCATGAAGGGACGGATATTGGTAATGGTATTTATTACAGCTATTGTGCAAAGCAGCTTGCCTAGTCTTGGTCTCCAAGCACCTCTTTGTTTCAAAGTTCAAGTTTTGGATCCTGCCTAGACGAATCAAACTGGGAAACTTGAAACATGTGCGCCCTCTATGTTTGATTCATGACATAAGTGTATGATGGTTTTAAGGACGGGAAAACACCAAGGTGTCTTGGAACCAAGATTACAAAGCTTGCATTCCAAATGAAAGATATAAGTGAATCTGGACATCACAATGTTTTAGAACTATGTTTAATTGCTGTTCAAATGTTGTAAGCATTTCAACTCTGCGTGGAATTATGTTGTAGAAAACCTTTGCTTATAAATACTGCAGAACTAACACAGATGGTTCAATATTGGCAACATGAACATAAGATATTCCTAAATTATATGAAACATGCATCATTTCTGCCTGAACAAGTTGAAAAACTGTACAGCAGCAATGCAACTAGTTTATCTTTGCCCAGATGACTACGAGACTACACAGGAGGATGTTATTCCCTAAAGTTAACAAAACATCACTGACAATCATTCTGCATCTCAAACATGACCATACAAACTTGGATAAACTGTCTACAATGTTAGTATGAAGACAAGGCGAATCCTACAAAGTACCAGGCACCTTACAAATAGAGGAAGGTGGTATCAATTAACACAATTTCAATGATACAAGTCATGACAAGTTGCAATTAACTATCTCTGCTGGAACTCATCACACGTTACAGCGCCTTCTAGCGATATGTTTAAGTGTTACTTATTGCGTGCAAGTACTCATTTGACGAATCTTAAGTCACATTTAACATGATCCCAATTGATGAGGACATCAATTACCGTCACTTGAACACCTTGAGTTTGTTCACAAACTCTGAAATTCCAGTTTTTTTACTTCTCCTTCTTCTTCTTAACTCTTCTCTACATCAAAAGTGCAAGTTAACAATTTCACACAACCTTGAAACTTCACACATATAAAGACCTTATCATGTAGATGAATCTAGTTACATCATGATCACGTCATCAGGTATCAAATTACAAGCCATTTAAGTTTTAAAAATGACCATTTGCTATCGACGGTATATCAAAATATACTAAAGCTATGATGTTCATAATCTGGGATCTGATAGATCAAGGCTTAGGCAACATTTGAAAAGTTAACGTCAAAATCGTCTGACATTTGCTTCCGGTCGTACCGGAAGGTCAAAGTTTTGATTTTGTTTTTTTTCTTCAAAATTCCTTTTCTGGGCCAAAATCCCATTGACTTAACACACACCAGATTCTCGTGGTTCTGGGGCCCATTGTTTACAAACCGCAGAGACTGAGATCGTTATCTACTGGAAAACAGCTGGCGGTCTTCACGGGGACGTTTGCGGTTTCACATGCTAAAGCTCTTGCAGGATAAAATATATTTTATAGATGTGTGGTTGGGCGTTTAAGCCAATAACGGATGCGCTACAATATTTCTAAAACCATAGATCGTTAACTTAATACTGCAAGTACTCATTTGACGAATCTTAAGTCACATTTTAGCAATGATCCCAATTGATGAGGACATCAATTACCGTCACTTCCGAACACCTTGAGTTTGTCAAATTGGGGTATAAATATTTTTTGACAATTAACGATCTGTACAATGGTACAACATTTTTTAATTTACTTCTTGTGGTTGTTGAGATATGATTTTTTTAAATATTAAACTTTGACTTCCGGTTTGGACAGGAAGTAAGGTCAAATTGGGGTCACCTTTTTCTAAATATTATTTGACAATTAACGATCTGTACAATAGTGAAAGAATTGTGAATTTCTCTCTTGTGGTTGTTGAGATATGATTTTTTTAAATATTTAACTTTGACTTCCGGTTTGGACAGGAAGTAAAGGTCAAATTGGGGTCACCTTTTTGAATTTTTTTTTTGACAATTAACGATCTGTACAATGGTGAAAGAATTGTGAATTTATCTCTTGTGGTTGTTGAGATATGATTTGTTTAAATGTTAAACTTTGACTTCCGGTTTGGACAGGAAGTAAAGGTCAAATTAGGGTCACCTTTTGAAAATATTTTTGACAATTAACGATCTGTACAATGGTGAAAGAATTGTGAATTTATCTCTTTGTGGTTGTTGAGATGTTTTTTTAATGTTAAACTTGACTTCCGGTTTGGACAGGAAGTAAGGTCAAATTGGGGTCATGTTTTGTAAATATTTTCGACAATTAACAATCTATACAAGAGTGCAAAATGTCCATTTACCTGTTGTGGTTGTTGAGATATGATTTTTTAATATTAAACTTTGACTTCCGGTTTGGACAGGAAGTAAGGTCAAATCGGTCACCACAACTCGAGTTTCATCTACTTTGTTAAGTTCTAAGTACATGCCAAGTTTCAAGTTCGTGTGAAGTTTGCAAGTATGTGTTTTTTTGCGGACAGTCACGGGGTATGAGGAGGATGAGGAGGAGGAGGAGGAGGAGGAGGAGGAGGATGAGGAGGAGGAGGAGGAGGAGGAGGAGGAGGATGAGGAGGAAGCGGAGGAGGAGGAGGAGGAGGAGGAGGAGAATAGGTGTTTCGGGTACATACCCGAACACCTAAAAATCCCGACCGACCGACCCCTTCAAATATTTTTTTTTTTGGCCTAACTTTCAGAATGCGTGTGAATTAAATAAATTATGCGACGGACATTGTGATTCATCGCGCATGGCCTATTAAAACACTGTTCAATAATTACTTCATAATCCTGGTTTCAAACACAGTTATCTCCAAAGCACACGGCTATGCAGCAGTCTACACTGTTGGAATCATATATAGCCCTCTAGCTGGGATACTGTACTTAGGCTCTGAGTTAAGGCCAGCTATAGAGCAAAACAGCTTCTCATCTTGTTTCATTCTGTTCACGTTTTATAATCAATAGTGATTTCAGTCAAATACTACAGACCAATATCAACTTGTCTCTATTGGGGTCATAGTACTTAGTAGTAGTGTGAACTAAATGCCCCAAAAGCTGGAATGGAACCTCTGACTGAACACAGTAATATGCCTTTCTGATACCCAATCAATCAGAACGTTTCGAAAGTTGTGAAGGCTACCACTATTTGGGAGGCAGTTTGGTAACATGGGTTGTGATAGATTAAATTTTGAAAATTGAAATTATTTTCTCTGTAAAGTAGAACACAAAATAATAAACAGAAACATGATTTAACAGTATTAGCAATACAATCATTTTATAAAAGCATTTTATTAAGTGCTGGTAACAAACAAAACACTTGGGAGATACAATTGAAATGCAATTAGACCGTTGTCTATATGAGACTGTAGAACACCGAATAAAAAAAGCACACATAATTTTGTGTCAAGTTGTCATCCCATGTATACACCCATATATTATAGGGATGCACCTGCGGATGTAAAATGTTTCTTTACAATTTAAATAAAAATAATACTTGATATCAATGACAATACATATGACAAGCTTCATATATTTATTACATTATTTATTAAATGATACAAAATAAGGTGATATCCAGTTTCACATTGGCAGTACCTACATGTATGTTAATGGGATGGAAAATAAACTGTATACAGCTGTTTTATTTTTAATAATAATGATGTCATTCATATAACTACTTTTTCTAAAGTTTTCAAAGCTGCCATTTCAGAAATCCTCTCTTCCATGATAAGTGTCCTGGGTTCTTTTACATACATTACTCAAAACAAAGGACCTCCATCCCATCTGAATGATGATATTATAGGGCCCTACTGAGCCCCAGACCTCTATGCCCAGACTAATCACACAACCACAAACATGGAATGGCCTCCCATCCAAGTAGAGTGACTGTGGTCAATGTTGCTTAACATAGGCATTCATGCCACTGGCTCTTCCATTGAGCTAAATGTCTGGAAAATATGGGACTAATGTAAATGATTTCAATGTTCTCTCATTGTATTTCAGCATAAAACCTAGCCTCGTCTCCCATACTCCATTTCAAGTTCTCTCAAATTATCTTCCAGCATTCTCACTTCGTCCGTTCGATGCATCTCTTTAGCTTGTCTGATGTAATTCCTAATAATATTCATCTGTTGCATCATTGGATTGTCAGACGATGCCATGAGCTCTGCTTCACTCACAACAGATGGTTTCCAACCATAATATGTGCTATGTTTTTGACGAGGAAACATTGTTCATTTCAAAACACATGTCACAGCACTTAAACTTTCCACACACACGTCTGGAATTTTTTTTCCCTTAACCCGCATAAATTATAATGTAGAATTAGCCCAACTAATCCTCACCATGAAAATATCCAATAAGTTAGATAAAGAAAAAGGACAACCATTGAGCTATGGTTTACAACATTGCATAATTTTTATATTTTCCCACAGGAATATTGACATTGACACAACTGCACACTTGGAACTATTTGCTGACATAGTTGCTGTTACTGTGTTAGTGTTTTATTCACAATGGATTCTGGATGAATTAGTGGTAAACATCCTTACATGGACAAATGTCCGAATCAGACATTGTCTTTGAAGATATCCGCCTCCCACAGGCTCAATACACAGATAATGCATCCACTGTAACATCAAAATTCACACTGCCAGATCCAAGTGATGTTCCCCCAGTGGTAGACTCGCACTTTGAGATGTCGGACCAACCGAATGTCTTTCAAGACAAGAAGAACAAAGATGGCCAATTGCAAGTTCCTGAGAGAGAGGCCAAAACATTTGGAGAATTTAAAAACTGTAACATATGTAATGTGAATTTGAACTCTGCGTCACAAGCTGAAATGCACTATGCTGGCAAGATACACCAGAAGAAACTCAGACATATATAGTTGATATGACGGGTAAGATTGATGGATACTTCCTCAATCATTTAAATGACCAAAATGACCAAAACCGATATAAAATCCCAAACATTTAACACTTTTCGACAGAACAACTCGCCTTGCATTATGAAGTCCTATTCCTTGTACACGATCCAAAATAGACCGGTTACTTAGATTGATTCACATTATTAGATAGTCTGTAATATGGGTTCTAGACTGTTAGGTATAACATTTGCATACTTGTCTATCTTCAATATTTCCCAGTGAGTCTATATAATTACATTTACATTCTGTTACTTGTTTAGTAGTTTCCATATTCACAAATCACCATCATATTGTGATATATGTATCATATTCATGACTCAAGTATCATGTATTATGAGATTACTGTACTACATACATCCCTACCTTACCACTGTATAAAAATACATGATTTTATGTTGGATATTTAGATTCAGCAAAAGCGGAAACCTCTACATCTGCATTAAAAAGCCTATCATCTGGCACAGATACAGGTCTCCCTCATACCACATTGTGACATCTGTGGTCTGACCTTCACGGCTATATCCCAGGCCAAGATGCACCTCAGTGGAGCTAGACATGCCAAGAAACCATGACAGTTGGGCCCAAAAGGAAGGAGTTGATCAAGTAAGTGGGTTGTAGGGTCAGAAATTGGCTAAGGTTATCTGTCCTGACCCAGACTTGGCTCAAATGTAATTATATCTACATTTCTCTGTCTGTTTCTGTTGTAGAGACCGTCTTGCTCTTAACACATTCCCCAATTCTTTCATTTGATTTTACAGAACCTGTCAAGTCTGAAGTACAAGGACAGGGAATCTTATCACTGCAGTTATTGCAAAAGACCTGTTCTTCTAAAATACAGTTAGAGCAACACTTTCAAGGTTTGTTGACACTTTGTATGGGAAAAATTAATGTACTTGTACAGTAGCAAACTGAGTACTATACATCGTGTTACAACCTAATTAATCTATTATAAAGTGCTTAGAACAATAGATTCAAGCCATTCTTGAGTGTTGATAGAATGGTAGAATATAACATGATTACATAGCAGTGTGATTGATTCACACAGCCTTGATTTTTGCTGAACACAAGTCAATGAAGCCCATAATGAGGCTCTTGTCTAACAAAATCTGGTTCCTATGACCCACTTCATGTTAAACGGACATGTTAGAATGGTTCGTAAACGTTTCGCACCTACGCGGGACAACCAAGTTCCCAGAAGGTGTAATTTTACTGGCACTCATTCAGGTCAGAAGGTCGAAAGGCGGTGGGGACAAGCGAAGGTCGATACTTCTCAAAGCCCTGAGTGACGACAGTTGACGAGGGAACCGTTGGCCGGCGTGCCGGATGCATTTATTTTGTTCTCTAAAGAGATGGTTAGCGGGTTAGCAAGGGGCATCGTCACGATCAGAAAGCAGATTTTCGACAGGGCATAGAATCGATATCCTATAGTTTAATATGCTAACATAGTGACTTGAAAATTAATGGTTCTATTTATGCAGCAGCAACAGTAATATGACCTTATCATGTTGTGGTATTATTGCAATCACTGAGTTAATCTAAAAACTAAAGCACCCGATTCCATGACCTGTTGATCGTGACGATACGTTGCCCTTTAAAGGAATGTAGGCTCTACATTGGTAGTGTTACAACACTCAAGCTTCAACGGTGTGTAGCTTCTTTCTTTGAATCATTAAATACATATTTTAATCGAACCAAACATGTCAATGTTTGCGCCAGCTTCAATGTTCGAGTTCATCATTGCGGAAAAATCACAATTTTTACAGAAATCACTTGTAGCAACTGTCTGGGCAAACATTTTGTAAATGTGTATGTATTTATTCGTATTTCCACCGAAATAAGATCATTTTCTTTGTAAATGATTGGTATCTTTTAAGCACAACTTCACATAAAGTTGGCTTTTGACAATAATAAGGTAATTTTGTAATCAGGCTATACTAATGAAATTATAATTACCTTTTTAATGCCAAAACAAAAATATTAAGAGGCTAATCCAGTTTTATTTAAATTATTAAAATTATATTTTTTCTAGTAAAAAAAACACGTGGACCGAATGTTTTGTTTTAATACAGTTAACATTGACATCCTAATGCCATTAGATTGATACACTGAGGCCACACAAATAAAAATGGAATAAATTAATTAAAATGGGACGACAATTGTAATCCATTTCAACATTCTTTTCTAAAATATAATGATTTAATTTATTATACACTACTGGTAATGTTGGTAAAGCATAAAGTATCCTTCCTTCGATATTGTATACAACCAACCTGGTGTGGAAATATTCTCATCCAGATTGTCATCATATTCATTATGGGAACGTTCAAATAGTTTATTAATAGTGAGTGACTTTTTCATCCTGCTTGTCGTCATTTGTATAAGGCCAAGTTAAAAATGTTGAGTTGCCCTCACCGACCGGGGACACAACAAGTGCTGAAATCTCGGGTGGTTTTTT